>DF243664.1:0-36491 GCA_000507305.1 Breviolum minutum Mf 1.05b.01 | reverse complement strand
TTGGTGTTGGTGTTGTTGTTGTTGTTGTTGTTGCTGTTGCTGCTGTTGTTGCTGTTGCTGTTGCTGCTGTTGTTGTTGTGGTGGTGGTGGTGGTGGTGGTGGTGGTGGTGGTGGTGGTTGTGGTTGTCGTCGTCAACCATGTTCTTTTTCAACACAAGATTCTTGTTGGGGTGCGCATCTGAAATTGTCCAGGAAGCCAAATGAAATAAACATCCCTGATGTATCTACATTGACATTTTTACATGGAAGTTGTATTGTTGATGTTTCTATTGAGGTATTGCACATCGTAGGTCGTAGCCTTCCGTTTTTGGTGTCTTTTCGGTAAGGAAGCGGCACGTTGGTTGGTGCGGTTAGACCTGGAGTCCGATGACACCGACATTTTGGTCTCACAAGACAACCTGCTACCTCTCTGGATGCAGGCAGGGTTCAATCAAGAGCAATGAAAAAAAATACCCTGGTTACTTGCTGCATGTAGGGGGACTATACTACCTAGTTTTGTGGGGATTTTTCTAGTTTATCTTGCGGTCATTCTCACACCAACACCACCGCAACACGCCGTGGTTTGACGCAGACCAGATGTCCGCATGAAACCAGTATGAGGATCCATATTAACCAAGCAGTATAACGGAAAGTAATAAGGGGTTTTCTCGTGGCCCAGGTTGGTCGGGTTGTTGTTTCAAGAAAACCTTGAAATGAGGGGCAAAAATCCAAGCCTGAAAGATATATCATTTTCAAACAATTCAAAATTTTCACATTTTTTTCGGATTGGGTTTCAACATAAATATGCCATTGCAGACATGATTTACACCCCCGAAGATTGACATAGAAGCTGAAAATGATGGTTTGGAAGATGATTTTCCTTTTCCAGGGGGGTATTCTCAGGTTCCATGTTAATCTTCCGGGGTGTAGCCATGAAGTCTTGCTTCATGACTTCATCCATTTCCCAGGCCGGCGCTTTACCGGCGCGGAAGGCACCGCTGGAAGAGGCCTCCCCAAAAAGCGAGGCGGAGGAGATTGCGGAGGAGATTTTTTGGCCCGAAGATGCGGGTGGGTACAAAATGATGCANCGAAAAAAGGGCCCCCTGGTTGTTTAGTAGTATATATATATATTATATATATATATATGTTTTGTATATATATATATAGAGGTATCTCTATATATATATATATATAGATTAGATACGATATATAGGTATATAAATATATATGTAGATACGATATAGGTATATATATATATACACGGGATTATACCGTCACCCAATTATAGAGGCGTTATCATAATTAATAAACCATTCTGAGGATCCCTATTAATCAACCAGCTGGAAGGTGATTCAATTGTAGGAAATCAAGAGAATAGGATGGGAGTTTTGAATCTGCGTTAAGGATCCAAGTCTTGGACGTGGGAAGGGTCGAGTCTAGTAGAAGCAAAATGGAAAATTTCAAGCTTTTTTTTTGGGGTGAAAACCCAACAAAAAAATCCACCACGGATTTTCTACTCCAAAAATGGGAGGTTTTGAGGTTTGAAGCGTCGTGTGTTTTTTCGTTACAGGAGGACCCCGAGGCCGAGGCCGATGCTGGCGATGCCGAGCCCAACGGCTTCGAGTCTCGCCGCAACGATGCCGAACCTGAGCCGGAGCGGGAGGAGGGCAGTGAAGCGGAGGAGCCCGGGGGGGTTGGGGGCGCAACCAGCGGAGCGGTCTGGGGCATTTGTGGTGATTTTTTTTGTTTATGTTGGAAAAAAGGTGGATGGATACCTAAAAATTCATGCGGAGTTTTGGAAGTACGAAGTATTTTCTGTGTGTTTTTCCAGTGATTTTTTTACTTGTTAAGGTTTTTTTGGGTTTTTTGGTATGAAATGGTGTGATGTTTCACTGGTGCCAGGAAGCTCCCAAAAGCAAGGTGCATGGGCGGATGGCTAGGGAGAGTTTGGTGAGATGAGTCCACACAGAAGATTGAGACTTTGGTTTGAATGTCTCTCTGACATTCAAAAGTTCATTTAAATGCGTTTGTTAAACGATGGGTTTGAAGATGATTGAACCATGAAAATCCAACGGTGTTTCCGGTTTCCATAGACCTGAAAGGACAGATATATTTCCTCACCAGATGTAGAAATACAAACTGATATATTGTCATAGCAGAGTAGAAGTATACATTTTGACAGGTGATGCCATCCCAGTAGATCAATGGTTGTTTCTGGTTCCCCTAATAGGTGGTAGGTGATATATAATCACCCAATTGGCAGTATATGCCACTTATATACCACGTATATATTGCCAATTGGGTTATTATATGCTACCTACCACCTATTAAGGGAACCAGAAACAACCATTGATCCCAGTAGAGAAAACTTTCCAAGGTCGGCTTGTGTAAACTCACTTTGTAAGGCCTCAAGAGTCCAGGACCAAAATGGCGAAAATATCATCTTCACGGAGTCCGTTTTGCGACAAGTTGCGACTTAAACTGCGTTTTGAAAAGACAGGGCCAAAACTCCAAAACCACCCCCCCCCAACAAAAAACATGTGTGGAGAATCTGGTTGGTTAAGGATTGTTTGTTTGTAGAATTTCTCACCTTTCCAATGTCTTGAGGCCACCAAAGGGAAGGTCAAAGCCTCACACGTCCGGAAGCCCCGAAGTTGGGATTGTTGGGATTGGATAGCATCGAGGTGCAAATTGTGGAAACCACAATTTCCTTGTCAGTTTTGACTGTTGGGTTTTTTTTTACTGTAAGTGGAGAACATGTTGTTTTCATTTAACTGGTGTGATGTTTCTTGTCAAATGGGTCCCGTTTCTTGGGGATGATCGTCTTGCTGTTGATGTGTAGAAAAACGGATTCTCAGGAGTAGCAACTGTTGATCAGTTGCTTCGTTGCAGATTGAAATTAGTGGCTCCGATGATATTCATATGGGTGTTTCCAAAAATAGGGGTACTCCAAAATGGATGCTTTATAATTTATAATGGAAAACCCTATTAAAACGGATGATTTGGGGTGAAAACCCACTATTTTCGGAAACATCCATATCTCCTATCCACAATTTTTTCAGCCATTCAGCCTTGCAGATTGTCCCCTGGTCTCGCTCTTAAGGCCGTGGTGGTCACGGGCTTTCCTCTCTGGGATGCATCGCGGATCACGGAGTGCCTGGATGGGATGGTGCAGCATGAGGAGTGAAGCATGGTTTCGAGTCATGAAGAATGAGGCATTCCAAAAAGATGTGTCAACTGGAAAACCCCAAACCCACCATGTTCCCAACCAACAAAAGTTTCCATGAAAACGGCATTGATTCTGGAGATGCGAGGGTTTAGGGTAACATTCCAGATTCTTGTTGTCGATCTTCTACCTTCCAAAAAAGTGCGTGGCTTCCAATTTGGGGTTGACACTAACACGGCTTTCAATTCAGGGCTGGTTCAAGTATAGAAGCTTCCAAGAAACGGCCAACAAAAAGACCTCCGTCAAGCCGGATGCAGTTTTGGTTGAGTTCAACCCAAAGAGCACCTTCAACACCTATTTTTGCAGGTCAAAGATTGGCACACCAAGGGTTTTCTGTGAGGTACCGATGGCTTTTCGGTGGGTTGAAAAAGAGGTACTTTGCACGCTTTGGTGAACTAAGAACCATCCTGGGAGCTGATAAGGCCAAGAATGGCAAGAGGCACGGGATGAAGAATGGCTGTATGGTTTGTTTTTGAAGGGGCAGCAATGCTGCAATTCTGAAAATCTCTAAGAGATGAGGTGAATTTCCTGATCAAAAGCTGAGATTTGGCAAGGGTAAGAAGCGTCCCCCTTTTTGACAGTGTTTGAACTGACCCAGCGGATGATTTTGCTATGGAAATCCTATTTTGAATCATATCAAGCGGAAATATATCATCATGCAAACAAAGAAAGCAAGCTTAAATTACACCTCCCCACGGTCATGATTCAGAAGTTTCAATGGCCCATATTAGCTGGATATGATTTAATGAGGTATGCTATGCTTCCACTTGGTGTCAACCAAACATCTATCAACCCCACCAGCTGAATCTTGTCACCCAGGAAACTGCTCGTGGCATATTGCCGCAAGCTGAATGCTCGGCGCAGTCAAAGCCATGTAAATGGAGCCGAGGCCTGGGAAGTTGGCGAAGTCAAGACCACTCCCTGGTTGCCCCAAGTCATCACCTGCATGTTGGATTTAACATGTAAAAACAGAGTGTGTTTCCTTCGTGATTGGCAAGGATTTCAATGGTTTTGCTAAATTATCCCATGATTCATGATGTAATGAATACATATGGTGAATCATCCGTAGACTTTTCTGACTGCCTTTATTGAGTTCGGTTTTCAAAGGTGGATGGCCTGACACTCCAAGCCTTCTTTCCAGTGTTGATCTGAGGAACTTTTTTGCTGGTGATTTTTTGTTTGGTGAGGTGACAGTGGGGGAATTAGCAGGTGACATCAGACATGAAGATAGTCTTCATTTGGAGTTGAGATTCTTTAGCTGTTTTTCAGAGAAATTTGACAAACTTCCAAACCATTTGATGCTACACATTTCATCCCCTTAATGGGAAAATCTCCACTTTGCCACCAGCTTCAATACGGCTAAGGAAGATGCGCCCAGAAAAAGTGGCCCCACAAGGCGTCAAGGGAAGTGGAAGGTTACCTTACCATTTACCATGTGTTTCTTTGCTCAACATCCCCAGCGTGCCAAACTATCCAGCAAATCCTCTATGAATTTTTCCATGAAAATTCCTCAATGAAATTCCCCCAATGAATTCTCTAATGAAATTCCAAAAATTCGAGTTCAAATCCCTCTGAAATCCTTAGTGAAATTGGACCACCAGTTTGATGGCTTCTCAGGCGGAGGGAGCCTCCAGGTGTGGTTGGGAACAAAAACTGACTGCGAAGTAAGCAACTTCAAAGAATTTGGAATTTTATTTTTATGGGCAGATATCATTAAAAAAAGAAACCATCCCCAAAAATTCCAGTAGCGACATGAAGATCCGGGTGTAGTTTAATAGTTGGCCGTTGTGTTGCTGCAGGTGAACATGCAGCCAATGAGTGACGATCCAATAAGGTTTCGCAGCTAAAAAGGGAGAACTCGGGTGCAGAGCTGGCACATGTCGTACCCATTTTCGCGACAGGAAATTCTGTTAAGATAGCTGAACTTTGAGAATGATGTCACATAAGCCAAAGCTTATTCTCTTGATGCCTTGAGAATCACAGGATACGATGAATCTGTGGGGAAAGGCAAGGGCTTTGAACATCGCAACTTTTTTTTTCCTGCATCAATCTTGGTTCAAAATGAAGGGTCAGGTACCTTTGCTGCTCGTTCCACCAAGATGCTCTTGCAGATGGATTCTCTTTACATATTTGCCTTAAGAGTGCTACACTTCTGACAGATGCTTTTGCTGGATTTGTGAACTACTGTTGATGGAGGAAATCCTGCACCAGTTGATATGATAGTTATACTATTATTTCCAGTGTTTCATAACTCCGTGTGGCTTCCAGCAGTATAGTACTAGAGAACATTCACCCTCCCTCTAAGTGAAAACTCGATGTCGAGGCATGCTTGACATTTGTGGATCCATAGAGAAGCATTCGGTGGGAGTTATTCATCTGCCGCAACTGTTTTGGGTCAACCTTTACAGCCCTGCAAAAACTGCGGGCGTTGTAGCATTTCCCTTAGGCAAAAACTGCCAAAGGCGCAACTGTCCACTTTCCGGAGGCGAAAAAAAGCGCTAAAAGGCGCAGGCGCGGGTGGAAAAATCGTGTGAACAAGTTTACGTGCCAAAAAGCCAAGGATCGAATTGGAGCCTGCTAATGGGATGCTGTTGTATCCATGATGTGATCCAAGTATCCAATGCAGTTCCTGGTAAAGTAGGGACAACAGATGGAAACATGTAACCTTTTTCCACTAGTTTCACCTTCGAAATGCCTTCCCTTTCAAGATCATTTCCCTTGGCCATCAACAAAAAACCACCTTGTCTACCGTGGTCCCTTCCGCCCCCAGTTGTACCAGTTGGATATTTTCGTACCCAGGCGTGGAAAATGGCACAACTGGTAGCAGACAACTTGGATGTCGTACCGGGCATGCAAGGCATGCAGGTCGGAAGCTGGGAGCAAAAAGGAAGACCTGAGGAGCCCTCTTTGACGAAGATTTTTTTCACCATACTTTGAAACCGGGGGTCCCCACCATAAGATTGACAGGTAGCGGTAGCAAGTCCCGGAGGGTGATTTTTCGGGTTTCAACCCTATTTTTTTAGGGTTGTTTCAGGTGATTATGGCAAACCCCGATGATAAGTTTTTTTTTTTTCAGTTTTGGACTCCTGGGAGTACGCATGATGTTTTTGCAAAAAGCTGGTGCAACATGTAGCCCGAAGAGCTTGGAAACGACTTTATCATGTAGAGAGTCTTGCTTCAGAGTGGCCATATTTCATTTTTGCAGTAGTCATTCTCCTTCTCACCACTAGTCTTCTCATCAAAGGAAGCATTGAAGCAAACCTCTTTTGATATTCCATGGGCTTGGTAACTACCTTTCTGATCACATGCTGTACTTTTCTAACGCTCTTTGAGTCTTAGCAAGTCTATTGCATTTGGAAAGCTACGGGGGGCAACTGTGATTTTTTCAATGAATCTCCTACCCCAACAGCCAGAGATTCGGAGATCTATTTCCACCACGCGGATCGGTCCACGACTTGTGGACCTCTCACGTGGCGGCTGAAGGCCAAACTCTTCGTTGAGGTGGTGAGCAGCACTTTGAAATCCATTTGGACCAGCGTGACGACTCCCATAGGACCGAGAAAGCGAAGCCTGCGATTTTTCGGGTGGGATTTTTTTTGGGCCTTGGTGAATTGGGTGGGAGTTTGAAGCCGTGACCAAACTTACCTGTTTTTTTTTAAAAACAAAAAACAAGTAGTAAGACCTGTTGAACAATTGCACTTTCCAGGTGATAGGTGTGGGGAAAGTGGGATTTTTAGGGTCAAAACGTGTCCCTTTTTTTCCAGCCAGAAATTTCCCCAAACACGAGGAATGGTAGCGGAGAAAACGGGCGTCGCGGCGCTGCTGGGAACCAGCTGCAAGGTGAGAGAATTTGTCGCCATGTTTGGCATCTTTGCTTCACTTTAACCACTTTTTGTTTCTTTTTTCGAATCTGGATTTATGATGAGTTATATATTTTTAGATATTTTTAGCCAAAAAATCTCTGTTTGTTTTTGGGGGCTTGGCTTCCATATGGACTCACAACTGATGGTCTTGATATCTCGTTTTGTTTTGGATTGAAACTCAAGAAGTCAAGTTGTAAGGGGGCGGAAGGGTTCTTCCAGGCTACCTTAGGGAAAAGATACTCCATTTCATGACATAGATTATCTAGGTGGTGGTTTCAAATATTTTTCATTTTCACCCTTACTTGGGGAAATGATCCAATTTGACTAATATTTTTCAAAGGGGTTTAAACCACCAACTAGTTATAGATTTGAAGTTGCGAACTTCATCTTTTTCTCTTGGAAAGGGGAAACCGCTCTCAAGAACATGTTTTTTTTGAGTTTGGATCTGCAGGCTGATGGGTCTATCACCAACATCGATCAAGCTGGGCCCACGCGGGCAGGGGTGGTACTAAGGGGATCTACTTTTTCTCAGAAGTTGCAAATTTCAAGATCTCAATCTTAGAAAAAGTATAATTTCGTTTTTTTGTCAGAAATCAGATGAGTTCATTTTTTTTTCAGAAGTGGGTGCCACTTGGAGCTGCTTTTTCGACGAACAAAACTACTGCACTTTTCCCGTGGAAAAAGCCGGATTTATGATGCTTCCAAAGCATGAAGCTTTAAATGTTAGAGAAAAAGAGCTATCATCAAAACACCATTCCAGACCACCAGCATCTGGCATTGGTCGTCCTGCTAAACAACCGGTTGGTTTCAGCTTGACCTCACTCTCCGAGGTCATGAATGTAGAAAGGCACTGGTCAGGGGAAGAAAGGTTGGTGAGGTTTTCTTTTTTATTTTTTACGCAACAAAAACGACTTCAGCTCAAAATCATTGATTTTTTTTGGGGGGAAGACATCTGATGTTTTTCTATACTTGCATCAAATTGGATGGGAGATTCTGAAATGTTTTTTTTCCTGATCTGGATCACCTTGGGAAAAAACCCAGAGTTCAAACACAGGGCAACTATTTTGATCAGATTTCCTTTCCAAGGCTTTTGGGGGGACTGAAGATAGGAAGTCTGGTGTTTAAGGGATGTACTGTAACTTGCCAATTGACTAAATGTTTTTTTTTCCAGCAGCCAGAATGTATCCTTCTGACAAACCTCAAAGCTTTCAACCAAAAATGGACGATTAGAATGGTTACAACTTGGGTCCTTTTAGGACCCCGAAATCAACCGGCCTTTTTAAGGTCTGATTACTTCACTGATTTTTTTAGGTTGCAGTGATAGGGGAAACAAAAAGGGGGAGATGATGCTGGCAGATATGTATTTTCTGGGCGTTTCTCCAGGCCCGAAGAAGATGATGGACATCCCATCAGGTGGGTCCCACAGCAGCATCGATGGGTGGTCAGCGCAGTTCCCCCCCAAAAAAGGTGACAGGAAAAGAAAAAGTTTTTCCCCTAGACTTCCCCCATTGCCAATTGCCACCTCCTAAGGTTCCGGGTACATTTGGACCCCCAAACAAACACATACCTAAAACTTAAAACCGACTGGAACCCCAGGAGGTATATTTGGTTTCGACATTTCAACATTGGCCCGAAAATGATGTGATTTTTTTTGGGATGCCAAGATTCCGAAAAAGCCACACTCTGTAGAGTTTGTGCAAAAATGTGTGTGGCACGGTTGTTGGTCGTTTCTCTTTGGACGAAAAAAGTACATAGAGTGGGTTTCCCGAAAATGGAGTTGAAAAGCTCGGTTTTTTCAATTCAATAGGAAGAAAGAGAAAGAAACCAACCAGATGAGATGAAACAATCGAAAAGAATGAGGATGGAACAAATGAAATAAACAGTTCCGTGTAGAAAGGACATGGACTCTGTATGAGATCAAGACATCGAGCTAATGGTGATGATACGATGAGTGAAGAAATGAATGAGGTGAGGTCAAAAGTGTGAAGGCAATGAAAAAATAGACTGATCTGAAGACTGAATGAGATGGAGGATAAAAGCTTTTGATGGACTATGAATTTATGAATGAAGACAACTTCATGATATGAAGATGAACCATAAAAAAACCTCCACTACCCCTATCCCCTAGTCTTTTTGTTACATGCCCTTCTCGGCCCCAGTATGACACAAAAGCTGATGTTGCGAATCTGCGTTCACCATGGGGAGGACCGAAGTTGCGGGGGGCCGGTGAAAAAAACAGCACCATCCATGAAAAAGTGATTGGTGTTGGTATGACGGTTTGATGTATATATGGAGTCCTGGTTGTGCGTATCCCAATTTCTCTAATATGTTTGAATGCTTCCAGGATGTCTAGTTTGTGTGAAGCGGGGTTTTTTCGGGAAAGGAATGAAGTCAGAGCCCATTGCCTCCACAGGAGCTTCCTTTGGAGAGGACCTACCTGCAGGTGTGGTGGAAACCTGCCACGTCTGATTTTTCTCGGAAGCGACGAAAATCATATGGTTGAATGCTTCATTCAGGGGTCATTCAATTACCCATTTTGGAGGTATCAAACAATAGAAACACATGTATGGTAAATTTGAGGGATTTCCTCTTAATAGTGCATTGTTTGGGTTGGTAATATAATGACGCCTGTCATTCTTTGTTTGGGTTTTTTGGTATTAATCACTGTCAAACGGCTCAAATACTTGAAACATACAGTTCTTGTCAATCCACTGGCCATAGGCTTCTTATCCATCCATGATTGAGTCATATTGCTTGGGAGACCTCGTCGTTGAACATGCCTTTTTCTTTAAATCAACATCAACAAAATCCAGCAACAAAAACCATAGAAACCCACAAAAATCTTAGAAAACAGTTCTGCCAGGTGATTCAAAGTGACCTTTTTGGGATGGTTAAGTGACCCTTTCAAGGGGTTTTTCGTGACCTCCAACAAGGGGATGAAAAGGGCACGGCTTGAAGCACCTGGTGGAGGTCATTTTGGATCCTTTTGGATCCAACTGATATGATGGCCGTTTGTTTCACAGGTTTGTTTCCCAGGTTTTTTTGTTGCCAGATTTTCTGGGTGGTGGTGGTTTCAAACATTTTTTATTTTCACCCCGAACCCTGGGGAGATGATCCATTTTGACGAGCATATTTTTCAAAGGGGTTGAAACCACCAACTAGTTTTCTTAAGACCCAGGTCGACCTGGCAGATTTTTTTCCACACGTTTTTTTAGAATGCTGCAGGTCGTTGTACAAGCGAGCCCTAGCGATGAAATCAAGACCTTCAACAGTCGAGCCGAGAGCCCCCAGATACAAAATGACAACCGACGCACGATTCATGGGAGTCAGGTGAAATTGAAGGTTTTTCTTGGGAAGATACCAATATATTTTTTTTGGTTCAAGTCCAGCTTCAACGACGCCCAGCTTGAACGACTGGGAAAGGGACCTATCAAGGGACAATTGGGTGTACCCTCCCATGGTATTTATTGTGTTCTCTAGGGATTCTTGGGGATTATAACTCATAAATGTCCACTCTTTTTTAGCGTTTTCATAGGGAATTCCCCATAGGGGTACGTTGGTAGGGGTACATCCAACTATCTCCTGAAGCTATGAGAGTGAACAAGAATTAGCAATGGATAAACGGATCATTGGAAGATGTATTTCCCGTTTGGACCCCTGATGTTGCTATGTGAGTTTCTCAAGATTTACTACTGAAAGTAGCATGGTGGATTTTGTGGAAAAAAGTAAGGATCAAATCGTCCTCCTTGGCTGGGCTGGGAGTGGTTGCTCTGAGAAGCTGGTGTCTTCTTTTTCCTTGGCTTTAAAGTTTCCATTTTCTGGCGGTGAAAAAAAATCATAACAAAAAAAAAAGTGACAAAATTGGGTCCAAACTACCCTCCTGGAAACTCACATTATCCCCTTTTTAAAGGTACTTTTGAGTCGATGATTTTCCTAGTTGTCCAGGTGGGATATGTGATCGTTCCCTGGAGGGTAAACTTAACAAAGTAAAGAGACCCCATCAAAACCATCAAAAATCATTTTCAACGATGGCGCCCTTTGTCAGAGTCATCTTGGGCCGCCTTTCTGAGGCCGCCAGTTCTTCCAACAATCCCGTGTGGGATTTTTTGGCACCTTGGCGTGATTTTTAGGCCGTTTTTGGGAGAAGATTGACTGCCTGCCGTACTTTCGGGGCCAAAAACCGCCGAGGTGGAACAAGAAATAGAAGTCCGAGCCAATCGTGTGCCTAGCATCGAGATCAGGGTGCGGAATCCCAAGATCTGTTGCAGATATGTTTTTGTGTTTTTTTTTGTGGATTTGAAAACCCTTGATGTCCAAAAAATGCCGCAAAAACCAACATGAATTGGGTAGAAAAGGTTGGGTTGGAACCGACTCTGTCGTCGATGTTGTTCTTTTTCCATCCTTTCCCTGGCTTCAACGAAACAGTTTCGGGTCGTTTTACTGGGGAGAATTGCTTCAACGAGGGAGGTATGAAGTGCAGGGTACGTTGAAGCAACTTCCTGTCATGCAGAATTTCTTTCGAAACATTTCTGGACGTTTCGAAAAAAAATCAGACAAATTCTCCTTCAAATTCATGGATTTTCGATTTTTTGTTGTCTTTTTTTGGTGGGCTTCGCAGCATTTTTTGTTGGAAAAAATCATCCTTGGAAGGTCCTTTCTTGGCAACTCGTTGGTCCAAGGGAATTGGGTCCGAGGAACCCAGTGGAAAATCCGTAGGGAGGGAGTGGGAGGGAGTTTACGGGGAGGGAAGGGGTCGGGGGAAGGTTGGTTGGGAGTTTGGTGGGAGACATTTTTGGGTGTTTTTGTTTGGGGGAAGTGACCCAACCAAAAATCTTGGATGGTAAAAGATGACAAATCTTTTTTATTTTTTGATAGATGCCAATTTTAGAAGGATACACAGAAACAAAAATGGACATGATTTTTTCTAAATGTTTTTTTGTTGTATTTATTTTTTGAAGAAGCTAATTTTTTGCTATGACGTGAAGGAAGTGGTGCTAGTAAACTTCTTTCATAGAACCCGGTCCCAGATTCTCTTGAAAGACTCTGGCAACTGAATAACCTGAAGAACGTGCTTCTTTTTCCAACCTTTTTCATCGCTCCAAAACAACATCCAAAAAAAAACGCCAAAGGCAAAAAAAGGAGAAAGGCCCCTGTGCAAGCAAGAAACCCCTAATAACCATAGTATGGAAATTACACGGGCGCACAGGGTCCCTTTCAGAAAAAAAACGACCAACAGAAAACCATCAATCTTTTCAACCAATCAAAGTTGAATCCGTCAATCCCATGGTGAGCAATGAAAAAAGGGCCCCTGGTTGGTTGTTGGGTTAGATAGGGGATTCTATACTACCCAGGTTTGTAGGGATTATAAAATAAGCCATTATAGGGATCCCTATTAAACCAACCAGGATTCAATGGAAAGCAAAAAGGGTATTTTTTCGTGGCTCATTTTGATTCTGGGAGAAACCTATGGTAAATAAGGTAAATATACCATTATCTACAGGGTTTTTCATTTTCACCCCTACCTGGGGATTCATGATCCAATTTGACGGTCGCATATTTTTCAAAGGGGTTGGTTCAACCACCAACTAGTAAACTTAACAAAGTAAAGAGACCCCACCAAAACCATCAAAAATCATTTTCAATGATGGCACCCTTTGTCAGAGTCATCTTCGGCCTTTCGATGCCGATTCGAAAGTGATGGCCATGTCGACCGATGGCAGGCTCTGCCTTCTTGATGGCCAGCATCCATGGAGGGCATGTGCATCGCCAGGAGGGGGGTACGAACGGACCGATCCGATGATGGCTTGGGGCGGATAAAAAACGTTCCAGGGATCAACAGATGCATATCTTGGACCCCGGAGAACTGTATGCATCATATATATTATATATTATATATTACATACTATATATTATATTTTATATTTTATATACTATATAGTATATATTCTATTTTATATATTATATATTATATATTATATATTATATATCATATTTTTATATTATATATCATATATTATATATCATATTTTTTATATTATATATTATATACTATATAGTATATATTCTATTTTATATATTATATATTATATATTATATATCATATTTTTATATTATATATCATATATTATATATCATATTTTTTATTATTATATTTTANTATATTATATATTATATATAATATACTATATACTATAAATTATATACTATATACTATATATATTATATGGAGATATATGCAGCATGTATATGAGCTATATTTTTTCAAATTCAACCTCATGGAAATCTTCCAAAGTCAGGATTGACTGGGTTGACTTTCAATAATAAAATCCTAACTGGAAGTAAGTGACAACATTTTGATTGATGTTGGTCATATCACTGATTTTTCGTTCAACATCTTTGCTCAATAGCTGTTTCTGGTTCCCTTAATAGGTGGTAGGTGATATATATATATATATATAATCACCCAATAGGCAATATATAAGTGGTATATAAGTGGTATATACTGCCAATTGGGGGATTATATGGTACCTACCACCTATTAGGGGAACCAGAAACAACCATTGAACATCTTTGCTGAGGGGAGTTTTTCAAGATAACTGAAACCATCATACGGGATCTCAAAATCAGCTGAAAGTTTTTCCTAGCCCCCCAAAAAAGTCTATTTTTAGTCGCACAGCGATAAAATACTCCAAAATTTTGAAACATACTATGACATAACCCCACTACAAAAAAATCTGGATCAATATTGAAAAGCGCAAAAAAACCCAGGTGGCAACCTCCCAGCAATTTTCCCAACAAAAAAATCCTTGGTTTTTGGGGGTTTTGGGTGGACCAAAGAAAGGAGCTGACGCTCAAGGCGGCGCCAGAGACCTCAGAAATCTCAGGGTTGTTGACCTCGTCGGGGGAGGTCGGTTGCTCCGATCCACCACCAGCGGGTTCCGCCGAGGGACAGCTTTCTGCCGAGTTTCAGTACGCCGTTGACCTCCAAAATCATGGCGTGGAAGCTGAGTTTGGGGAAAATATCTCGAATGCTGTGAAGCAAAGATGGTGAATCGAAAAAGCAAAAATGGTGATCGAAAAAGCAAAAATGGTGATCGAAAGACAAATCGAAGCGACACAAAGTAACTGCAAGATATCGAAAGGAGATGGAAAATTAAAAGATTGGGGCTGAGGCATGACCATGGACCATGACTTTTGGATGTGTTAAAAAACAAGAGAAGGGATGAGTTTCAAGAGTGTGGCGTTGAGGACCGATATACTGCATGGATCTTCACACTTTACGGCCCATTGACATTGTTTACAAGACGTATCATATCTAATGACTTCCCACGCTCATCTACACCCCCCTGCAAGCAACATGGTGTGGTGACCCAAAAGCAACATTCACTTCCAAAGGTGTCGGTACAGTTGCCATATTGCCCTGAAAACCCAACGATTATCCAACCAAACGGGAGAAAATCATCGACAGCAAACGTGCCTCGATATGGGGATGTCATGTTTTGCAGGAATCTGGGTGAGTTTTATGAGGTAATTTTTTTCTAAGAATCACTATTAGTTTTACTAAGGGGACCTTGAACTGTTCATCGAACCATTATCCCCTGGTTCGAAGCAGTGTTTGGGCAGGACCCAAATCATCATCGAAGACATTTGTTTCTTTTCTTCAGAACTCCCTTCAACATACTGCTTTTGTGAAAGCCGAAAACACCAGTTAACCTCGACTACCTCGATCTTGAATTTACAAGTCCTTTGGTGGGTATATTTGGAAATCAGTTGTGTTTTATATATTGTTTTGTTGTCCCCCCTTTTTTTCCCCACATAAAAGTTGAAACTTGTATGGTTTTTGAATCGGTTTAACAAACTGCAAAAAAAAAGGGCTCATACCTTTCCATGCTATTTGGGGGTCTATGCTGGTATCATTTTTTGGAAGCATCAAGATTTTTCAAGGTCCATCAGGTTGAGGGTTTTCCTTCAACGAACTGATCCGATCCGACTTGGACCCGTCCAAGGTGGCTTGGCAACTCTGCAATCCATCCGCCTTCCGACCCGATTTGTCCCGAGCAACCTTTGGCTGCATATATATTTTTTTGCTGCTGCCAAACACGTGGGGAATGGCATGGAAGTTTCAGATTTGGGTGTTTCCGAAAATAAGGGTACCTCCTTTTTTCATCCATGTCAATAGGGTTTTCCATTATAAACCATCCATTTTGGGGTACCACTATTTTTGGAAACACCTATTTGATGAGTTGGCATTTTTTTTTCTGGAAAAATGGACGATGTGTGGAAGTGGGAGCTGGTCAGCTGATCGTGGCATGGACCACCAACAAAATTGTTTGTTTTTTTGGTTGTTTCATGGTGTCATCCTATCTATTAAAGAAACAAAAAAAGGCTGGTTGTTTTTGTTGGATGTCGATCGGAGCGATGGAAACAATGGAAAAAACGATGGGTCATCTTCATGATATTGTGTATTGATCTTGGATGATTCCCCCCCCCACTTTGGCAGATCAAGAAGTTGAATTTATTCATGATATTTTTCAAGAAAACTGGGACTCACAAAAGGAAATTGCCTCTGAGATTGCTATTTCTCGTGACTTGGATTTGTGGGATTTTTGAGGTAGCAGAGATGAGTTCAATGGCCTTGACCAAGCGTATCTTTCGCATGCAGGTTGGGGGGGGCACGTGGGGGAATGTGCACAGTTTTCGCGGTGGTGAAGCTGATTTGGAAGGTCGAGTCTCTGACTAGAAGCGTGTTTCTTCAGATTGGTTGAAAGCATCAACAGAAAGGAAACGTGCGTTACAACACAGAAGTTCTAGATTTAATGAGCAGTAAGAATCTTTAAACCAAGATGTTGCACTTGAAATGGACCTGGTTTCTTTGAGAGATGTTGAAATTTCCCACATGAATTTGCAAAAAATCCAACCAACCGCCACTACCGGCCGCAGATGGATGTGAGACGCCTTGAATTGCTGAAAGGTTCCCATGGCCGCCAGGGATTTTGTGGAAATCCTGGTGTGACACTGTTGCTCCATCCGCTGCAGGATGGAGAGTTTTTTGCTCCTCATGACTTCATCAGATGGTCTGACCTAGCAGTGGTTCACTGTTGCGCAACATCTGGGTTTGAGAAGTTGCCAAAAGGGGTCCCATCCCACTCCAAGGCATTTTTGTTTGAAGCACGATGGCTGCAAACTGGGAACTTCTGACGCTTGAGGATGTCCCTAACTCCACATTTCAACTATTGAATACATGTGTTGCCCAGTTGACACGGCCGTTCCATGTAGCTACTCTCAGCTTCCAGCTTCATGTCAACATCGTTTTGTTTGCATCCATTTTCACACCGCAGGTGTAGTGGGAGCCATCCCTGGAGTGGATGCCGATAAGCCAGAGACTTTCGAATATATTCCAGACATGTGCATCAGGTGGGGCAAGCTGGTTGAGATTGTTTGCTGATGGCATCAGCATAGCCGAAAAACAATGGAACATCGCCTTCCTTCCCCAATAGATGCGGAAAAAAAACTAGTCAGAAAGTGGAAAGTTGGAGGACGATGATGGTCCAACATATTTGATGATGTTTCTTGCGTTTTACAGTAAGTTTTTTCCCGTCGTTTTGCCGCCGCAGATTTTTCGGTGCAGGATCAATTGCATGAAATTAGACGAAGCAGGGCAGAAGGCGCGGTCCAGTGCGTTAATCTCTCCCCCCTTCGGGATGCTGATGCAACAACCAACCCCTGAACAACAGAAGCCTGGGGACGGAGAAAAATTAGCTTTGATGTTGGCTAGAAGTTTTACCCTCCCTAAAACTAGCATACTGTAGCACCTGAAAATGGAATATGTTGGAATATTAGTTTCCTTCCTTTTGGGTCAAAAGGCCTTACAGTTCAGGTGCTATGTCTGTTAGTTTTCAGGGAGGGTATAGTTCTTGACTTAAACTTTTGGACTTAAACTGCCAAGTCTGGCTTCACTGATTCCTCCAGTTGGCGCGTCCGTACCGCCTCTTTCAGGATGAGGCAGTGGTCTATTCCGAAGAGGTGAAGGTAGTGATGAAGCAAGGCCAGAATCATGAGAAACCAAAAAAGCCCAATGGAAATGAAGGCCTCCAATCAGAAAGCCTATGATTTTGGGGTAGATTGATAGACGTGAGATAGAGAAACACCCCCAAGATGTTGTGGTATTTGGCGACACTGACGTTTTGTTGATCCAAGCACTTTCACGGAAAACTGCAGGGCTTTCACCCTGTTATATCCATGTTTTCTTAGAAAGCATCATTGTTCATGTTGCAATGACCTTGCATTTTGCATTAGCGTGCCCCCCCAAAAAAACGCCGTGTTCTTTTTTGGTTCGCACTATTTTTCGCACCTTTGTTCACCCAACCCTCTCCGGTTACAACGGCGGTGTTGTGAAAAGATTCACCGTGGCGGAGTTTCAGGGAAGATCGGCAAACATATGGTCTTCCGTGTGGACGAAACCGTGGACGGTACGAAAGATCCCAGGCCCGGGAGGACCGAAACACCGATCCGACGAAAACCCGAGAAATCGCATGGCGAAAACACATGGGGACCCAAAGAAACAGGGGAAATTCAGAAAGATCACGCCATTTCAAAGCTTCACTTGTAGGGTTTCATCTTCATTCTTGGGGTGGGTGTTTTTTTTTGGCAGTAAATGAAAGTTTCTTCCTCAACTTTTCGATGAAACCCATGCGTTTAAGCCCATGACATTTCTGCAATTTTTGTGGGTTCTTCATTTTTTCGGGCTCGTTGAGTTTTTAGGCTCGTTGAGTTTTGCCACTTTTGCCGCTAAGGACAGGGCAAATGTCCTGGGTGCTCCTGGAAAACGAGGTTGGTTTGTTGGGGGGAAGGAGTGATTGGTGCAGAAGGATTCAGGCTGAGGTTTCAAGTGATGAAAGGCGACAGAAAAACAACAACTTCGTTGTAAATTCTCTAGATTTTTGTTTGGGAGCATCATTTTGAGACATGTATGTCATGTATGTTCAATTTATGATTTGGTAAGTTTTTCCACGCCATGTTGAAATCACTGCTATATGATGGTTATGTGTATATATCATGTATGGATTCGTACTGATATCATATTTGGTATATAACCCAAACACGCCAATGGAAGAATTGTCTGGATTCAAAGATGGTGGAACCCCAAAATGTGTCAACGACCAGAACGTTACGGTAGCTTATCATTTGGACATGAACAGATTGCATTTGGACATGAAAAGGTTGCATATATGATTCTATGATAAGTACACCTGCCATGTCATCAAAAACTTCCCCAGATACCCACCGGCTGGGTACCATCACCGGAACGCTGTTCACCAGATCTCCTTGATGAACTATCAACTGGAGCTCTCCTGCATCATGCTTCCAAAGGAGGGTAACAACAACAACAACGCCAACGCCAATCAGATGGAGGCGCGACTGCATTGGCAAATTCATTCTTAGAAAGACAAACCATATCCTATTGAGTTAGAACATTCTACCATACCTTGGAGACATAGTCCCCTTGTGGGCCTTTGCCTCATTCAAAAAAATCATCGCTTCTATCACCCTGAGGGTGTCTTTCTTGTTCAGTCAATGTTTTTTTGTTGTGTTCAGCATACTGTTGATGGCTGAAATCCCAAACAACCACCTGGGATGTGTGAAACCCTATAAACAATGGGATAAACTACCAACCTCAACTGGTGAACGCCGGATTTCGGAACCATCAACAGTATCACTCCAAGATTCAGGATGATCCTGACGACCTCCACCGGCAGGAACCACCGCGGTTGACGAAGGAGAAAGTCGTTGGCACCTGGAAGGTACCAGTTTTTTTAGAGTGAAAATTGGATCCGGGAGCCTTGGTGAAGAATCAGAGGTTGAAAGTTGGTTGGAGTGAGTCATATCTATATTATACCTGGAACCCAAATGGGGCCCCTTGTTTTTGATCGGAATGTTTAGGCCTTGTTTTGGGGGGTTGACCTTCAAAAATAGAGGTGATTTGGGTTAAAGGTGTGTATAATATATATGTTATGTATATATTTACATTACATATCTATATCTCTTGTAAACTATCTGATCGAATTGTCAGACTTCTTGAGGAGGCTGTAGCATTTTCATTACCCATCCAGGGAACGATCACATATCCCACCAAACGGGAAAAGAAAAACATCGACAGTGCCTTTTTTTTAAAGGGGATATGATGTCAGTTCCCAGATATCATGTGACTGACGTTCCAAGTTTGTTAAAAGCCAAGTTTTAACTCGTGAACTCATCCTGATGTTTGAACCGGGACCAAAAAAGGCTTCTATCAGGAGAAATTGATGTTAGATTGTTGGGTTTTACTAAGATATCAATGGCATAGCCTTCATCCCTCCGCCCGGAAAACTAGCATGACGATGAAAAAACAACAACTCGGAGACGCATCCCCTACCCAAAACCGTGATTTTCCGTTGTCATGTTAGTTTTCCCAGGTCTACCCTAGAGAAAACAATGCCACCAAAAAGAGATGAAGCGTTTCCTTTTTGGCAGGGCTTGTTGGCTGATCTCCATGACAAGATCTCCAACACAAAACGGAAGCAGGGAAGCCCAGTGGAAACAAAAGGTGATACTGTTGAAGGAAAAAACATCCTGCCACCACTACCTATCAACTCTCGACTGGTGCAGGATTTTCTGAACCATCGACAGTAGGTTGCAATGTTTGCCCCTCAACCCAATATGTCATTGTGGCAAGCGCAGATACCCCCTTGGGTGTTGCTGTTATTGGGTCATTTGTAAGGTAAAGGTGTAAGACCATAAGACATGGGTTTGTCGGAATAAACTTCAAAAATCTTTGAATGATAGAAAGTCCCTGTGTTTTTTTTGTTCTTCTTTTGTTTTTTGCGTAGGACTTGTGACTTCTCCAAGAGTTTTTCCACTTCAAATGGGCTTTAGATCCACATCGATCCAGGTTGAGGGGGTTCCGCTTGGCCCAAGAAACATCTTTTCCATTGGGTCTCTCCCTTTGATAGTTGAGATTGTCGGGGTGAAGTAGCGCCTCTCATGGGACAAAACGACGTATGATTTTTATGTTTTTTTCGTTCCCTCATCTTTGAAATGAAGATTCAGGATTTCCGTGTTTCAGAATTCCCCGGCTCCTCCAAAAGAAGACGTCCCCCCAAGGTTGCGATTTCCAAGCAACACCCCCCTAGCTGTGGTAAAGAAAAGAGCAGAAACTATGACTCCTGGTGATTGTTTCACGCAAGGTTGGGGGTTGGCCGGCCCTTGGAGTCAGGTTTATTATACTCATTTCCTGAAAAAACTTTGGATTTTTGTGAATTCCACAAGTTCACAGATCTCCCCATTGCTAGCATTTACATGTCAGAAAAGGGGGGAAGAGATTCGTTGCAGTTTCATCTTTCTCCGCCCAAAGTTTAAGATGGTTCACCTGAACATGGCACCGAGAAAGAATAGGAGATTCCGAACTTGGAAACCATCCGAACTTTAGGTGAACCAGCCGTTAAACTTGGGGAGTCTAAGCTAAACGCCCCCGAAAAAAACTGATGGCAAGACGCCTTGAAAGACTCCGGCGGCGGTTTACCGTGCCATGTCCTCATCCATGACCTTCACCCCCAAACCGATCGGTTGTGACCACCACCAGACCTGAGGCAACACTTTGCTGCACAACTCACCAGCTACGACCGGTTCCTCAGATCCCATGCGAAGATCGCAAAGGTGAGAATTCAACAGTCCCCCGAAAAAATATCCAACAAATTGCACCAACAAAAACAACAGCCATGCTAAAAAATTAGATCTGTTTTGGGAAGGACTGAATTTGTTGAGCTTGGTACCAGCATTTTTGAAACTCACAAAAAAACGAAGCTAAGTTCAGTACACTTTGAGGTCAAAGATTTTTTTTCATTGCTTTCCCATTTTTTTTTTGGAAGTCAGCTAACCATGTATCTTTTTTCTTCAACAACCCTGTTTTTTTTTTTTTTCTGGGCCACTTTTTTTGTCAATGCCAACTGGAGAAGGGTTGTTGGAAGTGAAGTTTCGCTGAAATTCGGCCCGAGTCACATTTCTTAGTGTCAGCTGGTTGGTGGTTTCAAATACTTTTTTCACCCCTACTTGGGGGAAGATTCCCAGTTTTACTAATATTTCTCAAAGGGGTTGAAACCACCAACCAGTCAGTCTTTGCATAATGGGCGAAATTTCTTGAGGATCTCCGTGTGGGACACATTGAAGTGATCTTTGATGCCAGCGAAGCAGGTTGGAAGGGGTTGGAGCCTGGAGCTGACTTTTTTTTGCAGAAATTGAGTGATCGCTACCTCTTGACATTTGGATTGTGCTTAATAATTGCTGCAGAATTTAAATACCTTTGAATGTCAAATCAGAAAGCTTTTGTTTTGATTGTTTTGGGTGATTGAAGGGTTTTTGATTCAAACTTTCGTTGTTTTTCTTTGTTGAAGGTGAAGATGAACATGAGGATGCCTTGACCTTGTATCATGGCTGCAGCAAGAGACGGGCTTAAAAGTCGCATTTTCCAAAAAACGTCGGATTCGGAGAGCTTGAGGGAGGTCATTAGAGGAAATTATGGGACAACGGAGGATTAAATTAAATGAGTGAATGATGTGTGTTTTTTGTCAGTTACTGTATCTTTTTTTTTTCTTCTAAATAAACGGTTTTAACAGCTGTTGCTTTTTGATTTCTCGCATTTTCAACTTTCCAAACATTGCTGGTTGAAGTGGTTTACGTTGAAGGTTGAGTTTTAGCGAATTTTCGTCACGTGGTCTGAGGATGGCGCGTGGATCTATACCTGTTTGGACCTCATACGATGCTCCTCAAATGATCCATGAATTGCTCATAGATGTTATATATACAGATATTGAGTATAGATTCGATAGATCAATAGATAGACGGATGGATAGATCGATAGATAGATGGATGGATAGATGCACGGAGGGAGGAAGGGATGGATGGACGTAGGGATGTATGGATAAGTAGGTAGATAGATAGATTAATTAGATGAACTAGATTGATTAGATTGATTAGATTAATTCGATTACGTAGAATAATTAGATACATACATAGATAGCTAGATAGCTAGCTAGCTAGCTAGCTAGCTAGCAAGAAAGAAAGAAAGAAAGCTAGATAGATAGATAGGTAGATAGATAGACAGATAGACAGACAGATAGACAGATAGACAGACAGATAGACAGACAGATAGACAGATAGACAGATAGACAGATAGACAGATAGACAGATAGACAGATAGACAGATAGACAGACAGACAGACGGACGGACGGACGGACGGACGGACGGACGGACGGACGGACGGACTGACGGACGGACGGACAGATAGATAGATAGATAGATAGATAGATAGATAGATAGATAGATAGATAGACAAACAGACTTAATTTAAACTTAGAGCATTCCGCTCAAGATTTCCTTCTTTCCTTCTTTCCTCGTTTGTGAATTCTTTGCACAGATTCGGTTTTTGGATTTGCCGATTTCATTCATGGGCATTTTTCAAAGTGCATCATACTTGCACTCCACCAAAAGCAACCTGTCTTGAATCCAGCTTTAAAAGTGAAAGTGGGCGCAATATCATGATATGGGTGTTTCCTTAAATGGTGGTACCCCCAAACCACCCTTAAATGATCATTTTTAGTAGGAAAACCAATGGTTGTTGGGTAAACCCATCATTTTAGGAGTTGCCCCCATATCCTGCGGCTCGAGGTGAATGCGGGAGATGCCAAGCAAGCATGGGAGTCTCATGGTACCTTTTATGCCGGGGAAACTCGGAGCAGCTTTGAAGCTGGAAGCTGGTTGTGGTCCATCAACTTCATCCAACCTACAAGAATCAAAGAGAAATGTTGGAAGAAAAAAAACCCGCCACAAGTGTAGGAGGTGGAGTTTTCATTGGATGTTAAACCCTGACATTTTTTGGATGTCAGATCCACTACTTTGCTAGGGAAAGTGGGGGGGGGAGGTGTGTTTGTTTGGAGCATTTTTTTTTGACGACGAGGTGGGAATTGCTGCATGCGGACTCCGGCTGTACCTCGGTGTTCCGATGGGACAGATGAGTGGAGGGGGATGGGATGGATCAGAAGGATGATAATAGTGATGACTCAATGACAATGGTCATCATGAGAAAATATCATGATGCGCTGATGATGATGAAGGAGACGAAGATGAAGAAGAAGTTCATCACTAGTCACAGTCGTGTTCTTGGATGTCCCAACAAGCTCGCAAATGGGTTATTTCACCTACTTATAAATGGGGTATATTGGGGTTATAACCCACTTACTAACCTTGGATCCTAACTTCCAACGGGACATCTAAGTTGCCGTCAATTTCGAGGCCTTCTCCAATGGTCAGAGTTTACTCGGCCCACGGATGCCACGAATGCCGAACGTCAGCGGCTTAGACGTTGCTTGGATTTTTAGATAACCCAAATTTAGGAGGAGGCTTCACAGCAAAAAATGGGGGAAACTAGAAGAATCTCATATTCTTTGTTTGGTAAATACTCCAGATATTTGGGCAAGTATACCACAGAAGACGGCAAAATTAATGATATTATCTAGGTAAGATATAAGGATTGAATTGGTAGCTGGCTAGGGGAAGCCTCACAAACCCAGGTATTTTTTTGACAGCTTTTTCCAACTGCCTATCCTTGGGCGCATCATCATGATATGGGCTCAGAGGTGAAAATAGTTCTGAACTTGTTTTCAGGCTTGATATACGTCGTACATGTATATATCTACGTATACATATAATGATAATGTAAAAATACGAATACTCTAAACATATATTTATACACATGTATACTTGGCTTCCTATATGTAATAGATATGTATTGATATAGAATGTGTATCAATGACTCATACTTGCTGTACCCTTCTCATGTGATAGTTCTCACCGAAAGGTTCCGAAACCCTTAACAAAACGCACCCAAAAAATGAAGAGCACAGTCCAAGTAGAGTCTTTAAACAAATGCATGTCATGGTCATTTCACTGAATTCTGAATTGGTATATCTTCAAGAAACTGCAATCAATCCTGGCAAAAATCATCAAACACCTTCGCCCAACAAAAGTCGTGGGTTCCGGTAGGTATCAAGTGAACGCGGCGGGGGATTTTATCGAGTTCGCGGACTTCCTACCGGTGCGCCTGGCTCGGTATTTCATGGATGAAGAGAGGGAGTACCCCACCGAAAATTAACATGGCACGCATATATAATACATAATATGTATTATATGTGTATGTATGGAAAATCACCATTTTTAATAACAGATACATTTTCAAATGGTGTTTTTTTTTCCATTGTCACGTCTGATTTCCAAGGTGTAAATTCATTTTTTTTCCCGAGCTAAATTCAGGGTACGTTCAGGGTGAAAAATCCGTTGTTCCGCGACGATGATAAGGGCTGCTTTCCAGTCTTAATTTTTTTTTGGGAGGGTGTCGAAAGAAAAATTACTGAAGGAGGTTGCAAGTTTTGAATGAATGAATCTGTTTCGGGCAGGCAACTTTCCGAAACCTGAATTTTTTTTCCGTAGCAGCTAGTTGCTACATAGCCAAGGTCCAAAGGAAAACGCCAAAGTTTTTTCGTTGAACTTCTAGGCTGTACAAGTGACAAAATTCCGGCTGCCGTAAGTTTGTAGGTCCGTGAATTTTTTTTATGACACAACTGAACTGTCAAAACGAGAGTTTCAATGGGGAATCCTTCAAACATGAACGATAAATTTTCCAGAAACTTGTCCCCTTTTCATTAAGAAGATTTTTTTTGAAACTTGGATTTCCGGAAAAAATCCTTCAAAGGGGAAACTCCGAGTGAATGGGAACCCTCCCCATTTCTATTGGCAGAACCAGATTTTTCCATGTCCTCAGGTTGCGGTCTCGAAATATCGTCAGAAGGTTCGGATTGAGCTTTGGAGCGTTCCATGGCCATCCTGGAAACCGGAAACACGTTGAAACCAAGGGACCTGGTTGGGTGTTTCCGAAAATAGTGGTATCCCCAAAATGGATGGTTTATGATGGAAAACCCTATTAAAATGGATGACCTGGTTGGTGTTGTTGAATTTCACAAAGGGCAAGTTATGTCAGTAGTAAATCCCATGTTTGTTTTTTTTGGCTTGTTAAAACCTGGCGTTTTTGCTAAAAAACAAGGATGTTCCCGAAGCTTGCTGTTTGAACATGATATATATAGGTATCGACGTAGATATTTCATTTTCAGATCGGGCAAATGTTTGGGGGAAGGGTAGAGGGTTTAATTCCTGGCGTCGTTTTCTGTGCATCTGTGGAGCTTCCATCATCATGGCCTGAAAAGACGAGATCTACATTTTGAAACACGAAAAACTCCATGCCCCGTACTTTTGAAACTGAGTGACCTCTGCGTTCTTTTTGTGAAACTCTAGGGGTATTTGAGGAAAGCAATTCTCCTGATGAAACGATGCAACCCTATAGCTGAAACGAGGAACCTGTGATGAAACGTTTTTTTTGCGTGTTTTTCGCTTTTCTGCGCTGAGGAAAGCAATTTCTTGGACGCATTCAGTATCCGAGAACGGCTGGTTGGAGAGGTCTCGGCCTCGGGGGTTTCAAAAGTTAAACTTTGATTTCCAGGTGATTCGGAGCTGAAAATTTTTGAATGTGACCAGTTCCCTAAATTTGACGAGCAGCTCCTCCTTAGGTTTTTTTTGGCGATGCATGGTCTCGTTACTTACCATTTCACGAAATTCGGGTGTTTCCACAAAATAGGGGGAAAACCCCCAACATGGATGGTGAAAATCATGGAAAAACCCTGGTTAAAATGGATGATTTGGGGGAAACACCCACTATTTTTGGAAACATGCATTTCATGATTTGGGTGTTTCCTTAAATGGTGGTACCCCCAAAACACCCCAAAATGGCTATTTTTAGTAGGAAAACCCATGGTTGTTGGGTACCACCATTTTAGGAGACCCCTATTTGGGATGTTCCAAAATCTTTGGATGCAGAAAAAAAAACCATATGGTTTTTCCGGGAAAGGCTTCGGTCTATGCTGCGACACCTGGCCGTCGTGAATGGTTCCTTGGGTTGCAGGTGATGGGTTGTGAATGGTGGCAAGGTAGTGAAGTGGATCTCAAAATCAAGTGACCACCCGAAAACCTTCAAATGAATGGTCTATCGGTCTATCTATTTCCTGCCAGATTTTTTTTTCAGAAGTGCTTTGAAAGCCTTCTCCTCTCCTTCTCTCCTTCTCCGGACCACAACTGCAAGCGCCAGCTTTTTGTTATAACCCAGAGAAGGCGGAAGCGGTTATTACGAAAGACAACTGCTTTCGCCTGGCAGAAATGTCAACACATATGCGAGAGTATATGCCCTGAAATGCGGTGGGGATCTCTCGAAGTAAAGTAGTTTTTAGTCGGAATGTCATTGTAGGGTGGGCCCAGAGCCGGGCAAAAGAGAAGAATATAATACAGTAATTGATGAGTACAGTTTCTTCAAAGGTTTTTCTTTGCAAGTACTTGTTTCGTCCAACATTCAGCACGGGAATCTGCCGACCTCATTCCAACTACATGACCCACGTTTCGAGCTGACATTGGGGCCATGAAAAAACCATTGGTTGGTCAAAAATAGTGGAGTACCATGAGAAATTCTACTGTGGTAGCATCCTACTCAATGAGGGGAAAAACGTCATGCGTAAAAATGGTATATGGGATCCACGAGTATTTTTCTGGCGAAATAGCATGCAAGTAACAGTGGTGAATAACCTTGTGTTTGCCACTAAAAACAGATAGCCAGCTCGAAGAGCAAAATCGATTCATCAAATACATACATTCAGCAGAGATTTTCGCATTCTGAAAGATCAAGTTGGTTCTGGTTGTGACCAATTCTTGTGCACCCTTGCAATCTTTTTGGTACTCATTTTTTTTCTAGGTGGTGGTTTCGAATATTTTCTATTTTCACCCCTATTTGGGGAAGATTCCCATTTTGACTAATATTTTTCGAAGGGGTTGAAACCACCAACCAGTCTTTTTTTTTTGCATTATAGTTTTAATCATCCAACAAACCATTTGCAAATCTGTGGAAGAAGTTGGACCACCCAGGAAACACCTCTACGGCGGAGCACTTTTGAGCAATTATCGACACCATGAGGAGCAGATGACTCGAGGCAATTTCAGATTCAGATTATCAATGTTGGGGAACAACAAGAAATGAAACATCACAAATCGGACTCTATCTATACGTAGTACTGATGGCTTTTTCCTTTGGACAACTGACATGATTTTTGAAGTCTGGAATGATATTGTAGGTCAGATGTTTTTTTTCATCACTCAAGGTGTATGTATTTGATATAAAATTCTATTGATCTCATCTCAAGATCTGCCAAA
Source organism: Breviolum minutum Mf 1.05b.01 (assembly GCA_000507305.1). Classification (NCBI taxonomy): domain Eukaryota; class Dinophyceae; order Suessiales; family Symbiodiniaceae; genus Breviolum; species Breviolum minutum. The sequence goes on along the minus strand of DF243664.1, from coordinate 9,091 downwards.
AAAAACGTATTGAATCGAATCGCATGGTGAATTTTTCCTATGAGAAAACCTCCACATCCGCTTTAACAGGCAGCTTGGCACCAAGTACCTATCGTGGATCCTTGGTATGGCTTCCTGGGGTCAGTTCGAAGTGACTGGTCACCTGATGGACACCAAACATGAATTGTGACCCACAACTGCTGCATCACAGAGTACACCCCCGGAAAACTAACATGGTTCACCTGAAAATGGGGGCCCCCTGGAAGTTTGGAGATTCCAAACTTGGAAACCATCATTTTTCAGGTTCCATGTTAGTTTTCGGGGGGGAGGGGGTAACACTTTTTTAAATTGTATCTTGAAACACTCTTTTTTGATCTTTTCAAACGTGACTTGACTGAATGTGCTAGTATCAATACAAAGAGTTGTATATCATATAGCTAATATATATATATATATTATATATATATATGATACATACCTAAATAGACATTTCTTCACATCCCCTATCTCGAAAAATATCCTTTGATCCATCTTGGCCACAATTTTTCGGTTCAAAAAAACAGCTGTAGTTTTTTAGTTCCGCGGATTCCCCAAAGATTCCCAGATGGATCCCAACGAAGAGGCTCCCTCCAAGCGGACCTTGCTGCGTCGCCGGGCGCGCGCCCGCGCGGCGAAGCATCGGCAGATCCGGGCCGTGCAACGGCTGTGCTTGGCATGTCGGGTGATGATTGCCATACGGCGCTGGAGGAGAAGAACCTTTGAAGTAGATCCTTATGAAGCTTTCTTTAGTACCATGGAATCGATGGAAATGAAGGAAATTGAAGAGAAGAAGAGTGATGCCAAAATATCAGAGGAAAAAAGTCATGATGACTTTGAGATATATGGGGAGAGTGAGGTCTATGAAGAACTTTTGCATCAGTTTCAATTGCGCTTGCGTGGGATGCCCTTAGAATGGCCACAAAGCAAACGTGAAATGGTCCACCGCGCCCTTCAGTTTGCCGTCGCCGAGAGAGAGGCTTTGTCGCTGGAGCTGATTCGTCTGAGATGGGAAGTGCTGGTTGTCAAGCTCCTTTCGTGATCTGACCCAAAAAAAGAGCTTCCACTTGCCGCAACGAATCGAAAGGTCCAAACGGTCCGTTTCCGTGGTCTGACCCATGGACGGGCACGGCGTTCCCCGGCAGCGACACCGCTCCAGAAAGGGTGAAAAGGACAGCTGTTTCAGGACCGAAAGCATGTGAAACACTGTGCAGACAATGACCCTCAACATCAGGGAAACCAATTTCCCTAGATACTTCCGGCAACCTGCCAAATTTGACCTCGATTGGGGTCCTGAATTTGTATAGATCTGCATTAATGTATAGAGTTGCAGTGGAGAGCTCCCTCCGCCATGAAAAATGCCACCTTTGAGTTGCCTTTTTCCGTCAGGAAGTCGGCTTTGCTTCATGTCATCGTTTTTTTTGGAGTCAGACAGAATTTTTTTCACTGTGGCATAACGACCAGCAACCTTTCATTGAAGAGTAGTGATGACTTTCCAGCTGTAATCCTCCAACCCCCCAACGAAAACCGAACAAAAAACCGAAGAACGCCGAGTTTCTCAACTTCTCCGCTCGGCCGGGCACGGGCGGATGGGAAGCTCAGAAGAAATCAGCGGGTTGGATCTGATATCATTTTTGAGACACATCCAATGTCGTGTTTTTTCTCAGACGTATAAGGATTACACACAAAGCATCAACAAACCCTAACCATCTTTTGATATCACACCCAACAAATTTAACAAATTTATCCAAGTTTTCCTCAGAGGCACTGTGATGCAAGAATTGGTGACTACCCATCGAAAGAAGCCGGGCATCCTTGGTGCTGTTTCTTTGATGGGAAGTTCGGTGGCTCCTTTTTGAACACCAACCGGTTGACCCCTTGAAAATTAACATATCCCCTGAAAAACGATGGTTGGAAGATGTATTTCCTATTGAAATAGTCCCTTTTTAGGGGACATGTTCTGTTAGTTTTCCAGGGTGTAGGGGAAGAAAGATGTTGGGATAGGACTTCGTCACGACTAACGGATGACTCATGACGACTTCAAGTTTCAAGTTGTTTTTTTATTTGGAAGAAAAAACATGGGAAAACTGGCAGTTTACTTATCATGGATTAATTGGTTGAACTTGAGAAGTACTAGGAGGAAACTTGTTTTTGGCCTCACTTCCAGTCCTTTAGGAAGAAAAGGGGTGTGATCCAAAAAAAACAGATGCGAATTCATTTGGACTGAAGAAATTGAAAATCATTGTCAGTCTAAAGTCTCAGAGTCTAATAAGTCTAATACTTCAAACCTGAATCCATGGATGTTTTATTTCACTTGCTGTGTTTGCTCAATAAAGGATTATACAGCAAGTACAACGGAACTGCTTACACCGCAGAGTGTATCAACCTCCTCCATTGCTGATGGACTTTTTCGCATCATATTGTCACGGCCCATGGGCCCAATCTCCCCCTTTCCAGCCAACGAAATCTCAGACTCGATGACTCGATTGATTTGCGGGGGCTTGATGTGACGTTGGATTTTGGGTTTTTTCGCCAACTTAAGGGAGCTGGCCAAACGGAATTTGAGATGTTTTTTTCATGGTGCCCACAAATTGTGAATGTTGGAAAATTTCGCGACTTTCACGAAACCTCAAAAGATGCTGCGAATGAAAAATTGCGAAGGTGGATTTTTGTTTTTGGAATTTTTCGGTTGCTCCTGCAGGGCATATTTGTCGGTGAAGCTCTACCGTGGCATTTATATGGACATGTTAGGGATGCCCAGTGCCGAAGAGGATCTTGGGCGCCCAGATTTGTCCGCATTTTCGGCGGAACTTTTGTGGGTGGATGAGATTTTGGGAGTTGGGATTGGTTGAATCCGAAGTTTACGCTGCTTTCCCATTGACGTGGATGCTCATGATCTATTGTGAATAAGCAATACATTTTGCATTGCAGTGAGTGAGCATCCTGTGATCTGGCTTTCAAAAAACGCTTGGTGCTAATCTTTCTCAAAAGATTCAGGGGAATACCAAACAGGATCTCCTTTGTTGATCATTGCTGATATGGGTGTTTCCAAAAATAGGGGTACCCCCAAATGGATGGTTTATCATGGAAAACCCTGTTAAAATGGATGATTTGGGGGTGTTTCCCTATTTTCGGAAACATCCATATATTTCCCAAGCCTCAATCCTTCCATTTACCGATCCGGTTGAAAATCTCCGCATGTTTTCTCCGCATACAACTCGAGGTATCGCAATCAGAAAGTCCATGTCTTGATCCAACTCGCAGGTGAATGGGTGTTTCGGGTTTCGGGTGTGTTTGGTTTCAGTGACAGCATTCTTTTCCTCTGAACCACCAAGTGGCGTTGGGGGAAGCAGCTGGGGGGGAGCTATGAAACAGATGCCTGGGATGTGTCGACATCGTGTTTTAGCTCCCATTGCAAGAGGATTCATGTCATGAGTCATGATGGTCATTTTGCAGATTCGAAACATATTTTTCGGGAATTTTCGTTGGCAAGATTGACGACTCCTGCAGTTCAGCAAGTACCCAAAAATTTGGAGGTACAGTTAAGGTTGTTGAACTAGACCATTGAAACTCGCCAAAAGCCCCACCAAAACCGGCTCAAAGATCTTGTGAAACAAAAAGCAGTGATTTCCTTCCAGGATGATTTCGTGCCTCAGCTTTTTTTTCTGCTCCAAGAATTGGGTATCACAGAGCCCCCCAAAAACGTGATTCTTCATTGCAGCTACCTGGCTGTTGGATCAACAATTCCGCACACTGGCACACCGCTTTAGTGAAGCTTTGTGTTTTTCTTGATCAATTAACAAGAAACCTCCCAAAAAAGCACCGTTGGATCTTGGTGGTGGTTTCAACCAATTTTTGTTTCCACTTTTTGATTGGGGAGATGATGAAACATGTTTTTTTTGTTTTTAACAGGGTTGAAATCACCAACGTTCGTTGTGTTTTTGCAACCTACAGGTTGCACGATTGGCTGGGACAAAAGGTGCCATCTTTTTTGCCGTGAAAACAAACTGCTGCGGTCACGGTTCCCGCTCTGGATGGTTTTTATGGCATGGGGGACGAATCGAAGTGTTTTTTTGCCAAAATGAGGGTGAACCGGGAACAGCCGGTCATTCCGGGAACCAGAACCAATTCATGTTGAAGATGCGACGTTTTTTTTTTTGCATTTTTTTCTAAGGTAGAAAAAAGCACCAAAATGATTGAAGAACTTGCAATTTCCTAAGAACTCAATTTGAACTTCCCATTAAATACACAAAACTCAACTTGGAGAGTGGAGAGAACCATTTTTTTTGTCAACAGGAAAACCACTCTCGCGCAGAAACGCAGAAAAAAATCTTGCTCGTCGATGCTGTGCCAGTCAACAACGCAACTTCAATTTGCTGTCCTTTCCAGCCCAGGTAGGCGTTTTTCGCACCTTGGGGTGATCTTGGGGTCCAATTTTTTGGGATTGGAAGATCCGCTGAGAGCATGTAAAGAATACATATACATATACATGTATATATATATATAATGATAATATATATATATATAGATATGTATAATAAATTTAGTGAACATAGGCTTGTTTTTGACTTTTTCACTCATTACCTTCAACCCCCCAACGGTGAAATTTTCGAAAAACCGAAAAACCCATGGATGGAATTGGCTCGGGCAAACTCAAAATGAGTTCCCGACTGTCCACGGGGTGTGAAAAAACTATACAATTTTTTCATTATACAACTGGGGTCCACCATAAGAACCGAAAGTTACATGGGAAAATCGGGACCCTAAAGATTGACAAGTAGCGTTTGTCCCTTGGTGATTTTTCGGGTTTCAACCCTATTTTTTTAGGGTGAAACTTCAGGTGATGAAACGGCAAACCCTGAGAACTCATTGATACACTAAGTTTGTGTACATATAGTCGTCAATAAAGACACCTTTGATTTCGATGATGTACACAGATATGGGTGAACCCAATCTTGCAGATGACTTTAAGATTGGTTATGCTTCAAAACAAACATGCTATCGGGAAATGGATCCTAGCTTTTAGATATTTTTTAAAGGCCAGATACCTTCAATCATTGGATTTTGATGATTTCATGTTATCTTTTTATTCTGAACAGTCGATGGTGGGACGATTTTTTTTTCCAAAATCGCTCGCGCCAGGTGGATAAGAATGGAATCATGCATTTCTTGGGCCATGATGGCTCCATGGCAGCAAGTCTTGATGCAACAACTTTGAACCAACGAGAGGCATCCACTTTTCGCCTCGCCGTAGACAAAAACTGCCGAGGTTGGAACCTTTTTTCAGAGGCAGATATTGCGTTTTTTTTTTTTGAGGACTGGTTAGATCGATGACTGGGAAGACCACAAACAAATTTAGAAGAAAGTTACTACATCAAAAGGTGAACTTGGAGAAAGTTGAACAGAAATACATCTGTTCTCAAAGTTTTTTCTTTTTCTTTGTACCCCTATTTTTGGAAACACCCATATCAAAAATCTTAGTCTTCAACATGAGTCGCTATGGTCTATTTCCCTGGAAAACAGGTGAATGGATGGGTCAACCGGAGGACCTCAGAAGAGCAGGAGCATCTTCCCGGTGAACTTGCCGTATTTGTAGATATTTGTAGGGGATGAAAATTTTCCTACCCCAAATTTTTTTGGGGGATTTTTTTGCATAGACCATGAAATAAGGATCCTTATTATTCATCAAGCAGGATAATTCTGGAAAGTAAGGCCGTTTTTTTTTTTTTGTCGGGGCTCAGTGGAGAAGTTTTGGAATAGTGCCAAGTATGCTCAAATCTTTTACGCCCTACACATAGGGCGCAGAAACTTATAGCCAAAAAAATTGGGATACCGTTTTGGTCAAGTAATTGTTGGCTCGCCATGATCACAGCGGTTGAATGACATTTTTGTGATGGGAAAATTGTAAACAAGTCATTAGTGCCCTGAAGGGTGGAGTCCGTGGAACTCCATAGGTCACGTGTTTATCAAATCTACTACTTCCGTTCCGAACTTGAGGATTTTGAATTTGAAGAGATACAACGAGTAGAATGGAATTCTTTCGGATTGATGTTATATATATATATATCTTTTGTTTGTTTTTTTTTAAAATGCTGATGAAACCATTTGGAGGGCTCAAAAAATGTCCCGGTAAATAAAGATGGGTACATCCTATGGGAATCTATGTATTTCATCATGTAAGCTCCATCTTGAGCTTGTTTTTTCCCACTCGTTCCACGGGGAGTCGCAACCATGGGAGTGGCAACCTGGGTCGTGAACCTTCCCCAGGAGGCTTTGTTGGAAGTTCCCAAAGAAAGTTCGACAGCACGCTTTTTCATTGTCCTCAAGGGCGAAGAGGTGTGGTGTTGTTGGATTTTTTGGTTGGGAATTTTTTTTCATGAGGTGAAAAAGTAGTAGGAATCTGGCAGGGGTGGTTGTTTCAACATATTTTTTTAATAGCCTTGGGAAACCACAAAAAAAACACGGTTGCAAAAGTGGTGTTTTCACATCTTTTTTGTGGTTTGCAACCTTGGATCCGGATTTTTAGGCGCATTACCGAACAAAAAAAACCGCCCATTCACATGTTTACCTTTTTTGATGCTTTCATATCTGACTCAGGTGGGTTTGGGGAAATGCTGAAAAAATGCTTTTAAAGGAAAACCTCAACAATGATTCAACAGCTTCTGGCGATTTTCTGGACGCAAACTTCCTCTCGACGGAAGTGAAAAACAACTGTTGGAATTGCAACCCCCAAAGCGTTGAATTCTGGCAAATCACTCCACATTTCCAGCAATATGTGTATCAGCTTAAAACCCCCCCGACTATGGGTAGTTGAAGCAACCATGATTCATCTAGCAACAACTATTTGAAATCTTACAGATCTTGGATGTTTGTTTCCAAAAAAACCCCTAAAAGTGTGACCATATATCGAATCGGAACCAAACCTTTTCTTTTCCAACTCTTCAGGACAAACCTCCCAAATCCTTTGGCAAGATGTTGATTTCCCTGTCCGGAGCCCCTTCAGGGGTTAAAGCAAGTTGATCAAGTTGGTTGGGGACGGGAAAACCTTCACAAATTGACCCACACCGCAATGACCGAAGACTAGGTGGTGGCAACTCCAATATATGTTTATTTTCAACCAATTATTTGGGGAAGATGAACCCATTTTGACGAGCATATTTTTCAAAGGGGTTGGTTCAACCACCAACTAGAAGATCTGACGGTGAAAACTGGATTTTTTCCCACTTTGGTTGAGGGGTGGTCGAAGTTTTCGATAACAGTTGGAAACTTCGGTTGAGGGCGGGTTAAAACCCTCCAATTTTTCTCAGGTTTCTACGACTTTGAAGTGAGATTTCAATGAGAAAAAGCTTTGAACTCTCAACGATTCATTCTGGAACACAGCAGTTTGATGAGATCATGTTCTCAGTAATTTCGCACCAAAAAACCACTTAGAAGTCGCTGCAGTTGCTGGCGACTTCAAACCCTATTGGGTTCTCGTAGCCAAAAAAAAAGAAAATGGAAGATGTCAACATTTGCTCCAACAAAAACAACAGCTTTGCAAACCTTTGGCAGAAATTTCCGCCAGGGGGAAGGAGCGTGAACCACGGTGGACTCGTGTTACCTATGACCAATCTGTCATTCAGTTGCCTGGGAGCCACAGGTCACGAAGGTAAAGGAAGATGTGGAAATGTGGAAAGAATGGGAATGATTCCCCCCAAAAAATCACCCCTAAATGACCCTAAATGGTAGCTTTTGGGTAGGATTTTAAGATCAAAAATTTGGCTTTGGTAGGTTGTGAGCAAGGCTTCTGGAGCTTTTTGAATTGAATATTTTACAACTCTTCAATCCAAGGGGATGGATGGGGATGTGTGTGTTACATATATTTACTTAGAAGGCCGAGGCCTCCAATCTGAGTTGACAGATCTTGTGACCAGCAAGCATTTTCGGGTCTGCTCACACGAATTTCCATACGGCACAGGGCAGGGCCTGCCTTAGAAACTGGCATAAACCCACGGAGTTCCATTGTGACTGATGAACGTTATATAAGGGTTTCTGTTCATTGGGTGACCCAACAGATCTATGTGATGCTAATTCATACCGAATGCCATTGACACGCAAAAAGCGCGTGTCTAGTGAAAAAGAAAAGGAACATGTGAATCCAAAGTCTTGCAATTTGAAGCTGACTATTTGTGTTTTTGGTGATTTTTTGATACTTCTGTTTCTGATGCAAATTCACTGAGTAGAAACCTTGCAACTCCTTGAACGAGGTGACTCTTTTGGGTGACTTTTGTACTAAAAAGATGTTGTTTCTCCCCTCCCCCTTTTTGGCAACACGTATACAATAAACAACAATAAACACACATACATGCACAACATGTAGACTCATTTTTGAGTTTTTGTACTTTAAATGTATGATTCGACATCAAACAACACACGATTTGTCTCTTCGATTCGTGGTACGAAACCAGTGAAAATCATTAGATGATTTGCTCCCGAGGCCTGAAGAGGATCGCTTGTTCAAGGATGACTTAGCAGGTTGGTCATCCTTGAAGTCTTCCTGTTGGGACTTGAGGGTCTTGGTCGGTCAGGTTGTGATGCAAAAAAAAACACGTTTTTTGATTAGCTCACTGACCCACAAAAAGACTTGCCACTGTTTTTTTTTCTGCTCAGAGGTTGGTTCCGAGGTTCGAAAGATGTGGCTTTCCAGCCATGGATTGGCTACCTCCTTGATCTGGGATCCCAGATAGCAAGGAGAAACAACAGGCCCCCAGACGGAGATGAGCCTTGAGAGGATGTAATAAGTTCTTCAGATCATTGAAGTCCCCATTTGGGGGGCAGGACCAGCATGGCCACGCAGCGGACACACAGGGAGCTTGCTCCCAGATATGCTGCGGGGAAAGTCCCCGTGCCTTTGGGCAGAGAGTGCCACTGGGAGACCAGAAGATCTTGACTCTGGAAGCGACAGCGAAGCACATGCTGAGTTGTGGTTCTTGGGCTTTGGTCCTTTGCAGCAGCAAAGTTATGCCATGAGCGTTTGAAAGAACGCCAACTGAACGGGGCTCACTCTTTCCATGCCTCCCTCCTGCATATGTTGGAC
>DF243663.1:2550-36714 GCA_000507305.1 Breviolum minutum Mf 1.05b.01 | reverse complement strand
GTGCGCATATCTGCGGGGGGAAAGTGAGCGGCTCAACGCGGCAGTGAAAAATCAAAGCTACATCAAAGGAGCATTTGTGACAGTCATTGTTTTTTTTTCCAACTCCAGGTGTTTGACTAGGGTGTGTTTCTTGTGCTTCCTCCAAACAGTTGATATCAGTTGATTTGCATTGATTTGCTGTGCGTTTGCACCGGCCACCCAGTCCCACTTTTCAATGCCGTCTCACGAACAGGCCTGGTTTCAACGAATCGGAGTAGCTTGAAAGGTGCCAAGCCAAAGTTTGGGCAGGATGAGTGTGATGACAGCTTGACTTCCGGCCATCAGCAGGTGAAATCAGCCACATTTCCGCCAATTTTCCCACTGTTCACTTTCCCAATCTCAGCTTCCAGCAGAAACAAAGACTCTGAGGCAGTCATGGCTAATTTACTGTAAGAAGACGAGTTTTGGGCCGGCCATTTGTTTTTTTTGTTGTGCGCTGTCCGCCATGATTGACATGACCCCATGCCAGGTCGCATCCTGCTATCATTGCTAATGGCTTGAGGCCGGCATAAATTTGATTGCGGGTGATGCCGTGGAATCAGTGACCAGCACAACCTTTCTTTGGTTGCCTGTCCTTGCAAACTGATGTTGAGAGATTACGATTTTGCTAGAACAGACTTGCGACCTTCCAAAACCATCTCAAGTGTGTTTTGTAAATCCAATTGATTCCATGGAATTGCATGGAGACACTGTTTCTGGTGTGATTAGTGTGTGTAGCTAGTTTACTTCATTTTACTTCCCTGGTTTTTTGATTTGCAGTGGTTTCGGATTCTAAGTCGGTAGGGATTTTAGTGTACAAGGCTAGTGATGTCTGAATCTTGTGGATCAGTTTGAGTAGCAGAGAAGAACACTGGCGGTTGACGCATTGGGTAGTTGGGGTAGTTAACATTATTTGTGAACCACATGTGAACCACATCATAATATGTAGCACGAGTTTGCAGAATCAGAAGAGTTGTGGTGTCATTAGATCCGAGAATGTTTTGGATTGTTTTGGCCTTCTGGTGAAATTGGCAGAAGCAGAAGAAGTTTGTCGATCGTCGCTTGGCCAGGTATCATTTTTCCATCGGATTGAATTTGTCTAAACAAACTTGCATTGTCTGCAGTGTGGTGAAATTGACTGACTGCAGTGCTCATAGCTTCACATAATATGCCAGCTAAACAGAAACAAAGTTGGACGTCGTATTTGCATCCAACGCGTGCTCGAGGATGGATTCACAGTGGATTGATTGTTCTAAATTGGATTCCTATCATTCGAGATGTGCGTGATTCTTTGCGTTTAAAATTTTGGTGACTGGCTTCAGAATCCTTCCGAGCTTGATGTGAAGACTAGACTTGGACGACCTGGCTGGCAATGGCATCAAAAAAAGGGTCTTCAATCCGCAAAACTTCCCTTGGACACCATTCAAAGAGAAAGATTTGGAAGGAAGGCAAGCATTTGTGAGTTTCAAGGCGAAAAGTTTCTGCTGGAACAGGTTGGCATTATCTGATGTTGGAATTGGCCCACAGCAGAATCTGAAGAAGCGACAGAAAATAGCATCAACGCTCGATGTTTCCTATGCTCTTGGAGAGTTGCAAGCAATCTTGCACCGTTTCAGATGATCATTGCATGTTAACTAGAAGATGACATTCTATTTGTACATCATTGAAAACCAACGTGGATGAAACATGATGGAACTTTCAATTATGTGAGATTGCTATTGAGTCGCTTGTTTCGTAGCAGCGCAGTAGCCGCGGACTCAACATGCAGATCCGTCAGGCATGGGGCATGGGGCATGAGATCGATTCATTGCCATGTACCAGCCTGGACACGATAACCTACTTCAAAACCTTGAGCAAATGCATCCAATCTACATGAACAAACGGCATCCTATTCATCCTTTGCCAGTATGATTCTTGCGCCAGGCACCGATGATGATGTGGCACCCTTCCAAGGTCATCGGGTCAATGATTTTAAAAAGATGTTGAATTGCACCTTTCCTGAATGGCAGGGCAAACATTTCGAATCCACACAAGTTGCAAATTCGATCAAAATTTGAAAACAGTTGCATAGATTGCAACGATCTGTGGTGAACGATCAGCTATCAGCTGCTGCACTTCGATCATTCCATTCGTTTCCCATGGCATTTGTGTCGTGCAGGCCCTGTCCATTTTTCTCTGCAATCTGGTTGCACATGATTTCATTTTGAAACTAATAATTGTAATGCTCTTTAATTTCCATGTCTTGTTTCCTTTATCCTCATCGGTCCTCATCAATCTTGCGTATGTTTTTCTGTTATGTGAGTCTCCAGTAGATTCAGTAGATGAATCTATACGCAAGTTATATATAGTAAAGTACTATGTTACCATACGTATAGTTTGTATTTAATATTTTCATTTCAACAAAAGTCCAGCGATCAATGAAACAGCAACTTGCAGAGTAAAAACTGCCGTGCCATCGAAGGCGCCTGTCAGGCCGCGGGAATTGGGAGGGTTGTGGAAGGCAACGGGGTGTTGGCCATGCTATAGGCTGATTACTGTTAACTGTCGCGATGGATGAACATGTTAGAGGTTGAGTCGCAAGACTCTCAAGAGCTGCAAAGAAATGCCACTGGTTTTATGTTTTTGTATTTTTTTCTGGCATGCTTGTAGCAGTTTTGGGGGTCAAAATCTTTTATTCTCAGGTGTTATTCTGCTGGTTAGGGAAGGGGGGACAGCTGGGATCTTGGGATTTTCGTTCAGCTGACTTTGTCGATGATGTCGTGATGTCCACTTTTCCTCCATCAACGCCCTCAGGTTTCCTGTTCATTACTCGAACATCAACTTGACGAAAGTTACAAGTGGGGCTGCCCGGTTGTCATTTCCTTGATGTGTCGTCTTTCTTTATTTTCACTGAATATGTGAAACATTTCAGAAGGATGACGACATTAATTCTGTTGTGTGAACCTGTGAATTTTCAACTTAGACACAATCAAGATGGGCAACGGAGATCTTTTGGGAGATTCACTGCCCACTGGCACAGTACCTTTGTGAACTTGTGAGGCTGTGTCCAACGTGATCAGCCGGTGAGCCTCCGGCAGAGAAAATCATCATTGACGGGGGTGATTTCAATTCTATTAGTACTGTACTCTTGACTACCAGCATGAAGGTATCATCAGGAAACTAGGTTGGCAAGTTCTCATGTTTCAAGTGCTTTGTGCCAACATATTTAGACCATTTTAGACATGCTACTCACAGAGAAAAAACATGACATCAAGGCAGAATGTTGGCGATGGTGAATCACACGCACCTTTGATTCTGGATGAATGTAGGTACTTTTTCCTCGTCACCAGTCGAATCTCAACACGTTGAAGGAGCAAAGCCAGAGACCAAGCAAGACATGACATGGACTTGACTTATGTATCCAGTCATTCTGTTAAACTGTCATCATGGCAATCATGGCACAAAAATCCGCCTTCACCCCAACAAGTTGTTTTCTGAAGGTGTCGCGTTTTTGCACCATGATCCATCAGATCCATCCTTCCTGACACAGTCCTTACATTCAGGTCTCCACATTCCTTCTCAGGTGGTGCCTTGATAGCAAAGTGTCTTTTGGGGTCCAAAAATGTCCAGGACAGGCTGCCATCTGAGTCATTTGGTGGTCTGTACAACCTGAAAAAGCTGAATCGAACATTTGGGGGTTTTGAAGAGTGCCGTTTTTTTTCTTCCAAACACGGAAAAGTCTCGGAAAAAACCGCATGAGTTTTTCTTGAAGATCTTCAAAAAACATCCAAAAAGGCTTTGATTTGCTTGGATCCAAAAATAGTTGGGGATAAGAGTGTAATAAAAGACAGTGGCCTACGTAGATTTATGTCAATAGACCTGGTGCATGCGGATGCTGCTTGCTTTGTGAAGTTGTTTGCCCTAACGGGAAGGTGCTTTAAGCCTAGAGAACACTGGAGGTATTCTGGAAAGGCTTCCTCGGATAAAGTAAATCTATGTGAATCTTGTAGTTTGTTTTTTTTTGCCGGCACCAAAAACCGGCCAAAGACTCTGGAAACCAAGGTGGTGAGCGCCACACAATTTTCAGCGCCTGTTGCGTGCCTCGGCCGTCGAAGCTAATAAAACTGGTTGATGCTGTTAGGCACAGCTGCTTTTTGAATAGAATTACCAAGGATTTGATCAAATGATGACCCCTTCTCAGTAAGTTTTGCGGGGAGGAATTTATTCACTGTCTCATCTCACTTTCAAGTTTCAAGTGCTTTTTAGAAATTTAGATTTTGTATTCGAAGATGTTCCAGCTTGGTGATCCCATAAAAGTCCCCCCCCCCCCACTGGAGCTTTCACTTTCATGCGTGTATTTTTCAATTGAAGAATCCTTCCAGGATCCAGGCTCTATAGCTGTAGGGTCGAAAAGTGTCTGTTGTATTGACGTTTTTGGTTTGACGCAACTGAAATTGTCCGGCGACATGATCTGCGATTGCTTGACACGAGGCGATCGAAGCCTTGCATCCCCAAGGAGAGCAGACCTCAACGATTTCTGTTATCAGAAGCAACCGTGGTGACCAGTGAACAGGGATCTTGACAAAATTTGTGATCCGATATACAGTGAGTGATATACTTGACATCGAGAATTCACAGATATCGCAAGCCTTTGAATGTGTACTTCCCACATTTCATGGACCATGGGATAATTGGATGCAAGAACCAATCTTTGTAAAAGCCGATATTATGTTGATATGTTGATTTGACATGGCTAAGATTGGTTAAGAAGTCTGGATTAGGGACAGACGAAGGATCCAAGTCAGGAAAGCAAACATGACATCAACAATCCACTCTCGAAAAAGCACATGGGGCCGCAAGTACTGAAACCCGGGTGGCTAGGAGCACGAAGTGGGCCTGTGGCTTCTTCGTGAGGCAGGAAAGCGAGTAATATTTGGAAAACTGATTGAAGTGGGTCGGGTTGGGTTGGGTTGCAGGCGCTTCGCGAGAAGAGCCCAAAGACCACGGGGATGCAGGCCGCACAAAGCTTCCGAGGTTTTTTTTTTAAAATCAGGACTGGTACTTCCAACACACATTCAAAGTTTCATCAACATGGAATCTTTTTGAGTTTACCAAGTTGGCTTGAGATTGCAATGGTGGGGTCGAATCTCGCCATGATCTAGATCGTAAGTGAAGTAGTTGCATAGCATAAGTGATGATGCATGAAGCAAAGGCGAACCCTAGCGACATTTAATTGATTTTCCGGCAGCTTTCAACACTTCAACGCCAGCACATGGTGAACTTGGAGCCAATCTTATGCAGAACTTGTGCAGTTACTGAACCGTCCTTTGCAAGGTGAGGTTCAGCGAGCAGGTCACTTGTATTGAAGTGGAAAAATGCCGGCAGCTCAGTGTTTTTTTGGCTTCTCGTGTTCTGTGATCGTAGTTTTCTCTTTACCCATGTTTGTTCTCCAAACGCAACCGTGATGGCATTTATGCTGACCCTGAGATCACTTCACAAAATACGAGCGTCTGGGTCTGAGTAGGAAATCTTGTGTAATACAGTTGGCACACCTTTGTTGCAAACACAAGTGAAGTTTGCCATGCATACCGCATACCTGATGTGGCTGATGTAGCCCTTCTCGGCAGAGAGAAGGGACGCATGATTTCATCCCTTGCCGGATTTGGCGTTCCAGTGATCTCAAACCTGCATGGATGCTGTGAGAAAGAAAGATAGCAAAAGCATGCAAAAACATGCGTAAGCCATTAGACCACAAAAACGTTGATCTTGAGAGACTGCCCATCGTAGTCTGCAATACCCAGCATAACACACATTGAGCTTGGCCAAAGGTGAAGAAGGCACAGGAAGCGGGCTGTACAGGAGAAGCATGAAATCGTGAAAAATCATGAAATATTGGAATGTTTTGGAATCATACGATGCCACGGGATTGGGTCAAGAATGGCCAAAACTCGTCAATTGGTGAGGATGTCTGTCAGCGAAGCTCAAGCTTCTGCTCGATTCCTTCACGAAGAAATGCAGGCGCACCATTGCAGACTTGGTGAGGATTTGTTCTTCTGCTTTATATACGTACTGTAGGAGGACCTAGGATTCAAGAAAGGGCGGTGTTTCAAAAGACGATTTTTGCATCTGTGTATGTTTGCAATTTTGTTGCTTATCAAAAGCGTTTTCATCTACATGGCTTTGAGATATTTTGAGGATTGCCCCAACCCGAGAGTGCTGGTGCAGGACAACAATTGGTCCTGCGCTAAGTCTTTAGAATTCCAGGTGACGATTTCGACAATAGATCACAGGGAAGCGCATAAATTTGTCTCCCTCTTTACAGCCCAGTTGCGGACGTCTATGTTGCCCCTAGGCCCCTAGACACGGACACCATTCATCACAACTTTGCGGGTTGCTTTTGGCGGGTAGTTTAATTTCTTATGAAGCCGTCCAATTTGCATGAAAGACGGCAACCATTTTAAACTGCTTCAGAGTGGTATCTACCGTTCACCCTTTGCCATTTGAAAGACCGGCCGAGGGGAGAGTGGCGATTTGTGCCAGCTGCTGCGGTTTGCCCAGCCGGTCTTATCAAGTGCAGCACGTGATGAGTTGGTGCCATATGTTTGTTTGCAAGGCTTCATATTCGAGTTCTTTCATGCTTTTTGTTCCTTGTCATCATTCTTGTGGTGCTGCCCATATTGCACTTCCAACCAAGAAGATGCCAGGTTGCCTATGCTGAGCACCGTGCGCATATCTGCGGGGGGAAAGTGAGCGGCTCAACGCGGCAGTGAAAAATCAAAGCTACATCAAAGGAACATTTGTGACAGTCATTGTTTTTCAACTCCAGGTGTTTGACTAGGGTGTGTTTCTTGTGCTTCCTCCAAACAGTTGATATCAGTTGATTTGCATTGATTTGCTTTGCGTTTGCACCAGCCACCCAGTCCCACTTTCAATGCTGTCTGACGAACAGGCCTGGTTTCAACGAATCGGAGTAGCTTGAAAGGTGCCAAGCCAAAGTTTTGGCAGGAGGTGTGATGACAGAGTAGCTTCCGTCCATCTCCTGCCATCAGGCCACATTTCCACCAATTTCCCCATTGTTCACTTTCCCAATCTCAGCTTCCAGCAGAAACAAAGACTCTGAGGCAATCATGGCTAATTTAAGAAGACGAGTTTTGAACATTTGTATCTATTTTTGTTGTGCGCTGTCCGCCATGATTGAGACGACTCCATGCCAGGTCGCATCCTGCTATCATTGCTAATGGCTTGAGGCCGGCATAAATTTGATTGCGGGTGATGGGCTTAGGACTTTCTGTTTCGAGGCTTTGGCATTGAGGGACAACATGAAAGACCTCCGTGTGATACTGTACTGTATGTATTTTTGGACAATCTTTGCGAATAGATTGGACATCGCACTTTCGACTCTTTCCGCCAATTGCCTTGGAATCAGTGACCAGCACAACCTTTCTTATTGATTCCATGTAGGCATTGTTTCTGGTGTGATTAATGTGCGTAGTTTACTTCGTTTTGCCTCCCTGGTTTTTTGATTTGTAGTAGTGGTTGCGAAGCCGGTGGGGATTTTAGTGTACAAGGCTAGTGATGTCTGAATCTTGTGGATCAGCTTGAGGAGCAGAGAAGAACACCGGCGGTTGACAGATCGGGTTGACATTATTTGTGAACTACACGTGAACCACATCATAATATGTAGCACGAACTTGCAGAATCAGAAGAGTTGTGGTGTCATTGGATCCGAGAATGTTTAGGATTGTTTTGGCCTTCTGGTGAAAATTTTCAGAAGCAGAAGATGTTTGTCGATCGTCGCTTGGCCAGGTATCATTTTTCATCATTTTTCCGACGTCGTGAATTTGTCCAAAGAGACTTGCAAGCCTTGCAGTTTGGTGAAATTGACTGACTGCAGTGCTCATCACTTCACATACTGTAATATGCCATGCTTAACATGAACAAAGTTGGACGTCATATCTGCATCCAAAGCGGGCTCGAGGATGGATTCAGAGTGGATTCATTGTTCTAAATTGGATTCCTATCATTCGAGATGTGCGTGATTCTTTGCGTTGAAAATTTTGGTGACTGGCTTCAGAATCCTTCCGAGCTTGATGTGAAGACTAGACTTGGACGACCTGGCTGGCAATGGCATCAAAGAAAGGTCTTCAATCCGCAAAACTTCGATTGGACGCCATTCAAAAAGAACGATTTGGAAGGAAGGTAAGCATCTGTGAGTTTCAAGGCACATACTAGTTTCTGTTGCAAAAGGTTGACATCATCTCATGTTGGACTTGGCCCACAGCAGAATCTGAAGAAGCGACAGAAAATAGTATCAACGCTCGATGTTTCCTATACTCTTGGACATTTGCAAGCTAGCTTGCACCATTTGAAACGATCATTGCATGTTAACCAGGAGATGACTTTCCATTTCTCCATGATTGATAACCCAAAATACATGAATGAAACATGATGTAACTTTCACGTGTATGAGATTACTATCGAGTCGTTTCTTTCGTAGTAATCCAGTAGCGGCGGACCAACATGTCGATACAGCAGGCGGGGGGCAGTCTTCGGAGATTGGTTCATTGCCATGTACCAACCTGTACACGATGATCTTCGAAACCTTGAGAACATGTATCCATTCTACATGAAAAATGGGCTTCATGGGCTGCCTGGTCATCCTTTGCCAGTTTGATTGTTGATATGGCCTCCATGCCACAATGCGCCAGGCAGTCATGATTTGGCATAGTTCCAAGGTCATCGGGTCGCCGGTTTTTTGAAACATGTTATGGGAGGACAAACATTTCGAATTCACAGAAGTTCAAGATCAACACTTGAAAACAGCTGCCCGAAAACAGCTGGATAGATTGCAACGGTCTGAGGGTGATGATCAGCTGCTATCATTTGCTGCAATTCCATGCAATTCCATCATGCCGATGGGATCCATTTCTGCCACCGTTTCCTATTGCATATTTGCCGTGCAGGTGCAGCCAAAGTGCTCACCCTCGCCTGCGCTGATTTTCAAGGTTGGGAACGAGTTCGATGCAGATTAAATTTCACCGTCAAGATATATCAAAAAGGCACACATGTGTGTTTTTATTTGTTTGCATCATTTACATCTGTGCCTTTGCATTTTCTGGTGTTTTTCTCTTTGGTCGAATCAAATCCGTCTAGACAAAGTAGCTGTAAACGTTTGCTTATCAATCTGGTTGCACATGATTTCATAAGAAAACTAATCGTGCTGTTGATCCAGGGCGCTGTTTCCTTTATCCTCGTCGATATTATTCTATATAGAAAGATGCGAAACCGTTTTTTGCTTTCTTTCGTCTCATCCAACGCATCATACATGATCATTCATTGCTTCATGGGGTTGCATATGTCATTCCATGCAACATTACATTACAGTACATTGACATGGCTTATAGACTTGTAGATAATATGCTTTATTCCACGCATGATTACACACGTACTTCCATACATACTTACAATATATTGCAAACATGCATACACATGCATAGCTACATCCAAGCATCCACAAATCCCAGCCC
Source organism: Breviolum minutum Mf 1.05b.01 (assembly GCA_000507305.1). NCBI lineage: Eukaryota > Dinophyceae > Suessiales > Symbiodiniaceae > Breviolum > Breviolum minutum. Next base: position 27,190 of record DF243663.1, on the reverse strand, counting down.
TACATCCATACGTCCATACACCCACACCCCAACATACCCAGGTACGCATGTGCGCAAGTACCTTAGTACCCCGGTACAGATGTATATACAGATGTACAAGCCTGTAGACATACGTACATATCTAGCTACAGGTCATGACAGGTCCTTACAGATCCTTAAAATGGCTCACATCTCTGCAGACATGTACATTAATGATAACATCCAACTTCAGCTTCTGGCCAGGCGCCCACAATTGTCCGGAGGCTGTGGGTTGTGGACGTTGGGAGCACATGAACATGTTGGGTGATTTTCCAAAACATCCACCGGTTTCGGAATGTTCCTGACCTACCAAAGCTCCGTGTTCCCGTAGGTTTCCACTCTGCCCAGTCAATGTCACTGGTGCTGCCGCCCAGTTTGCTGTGATGTGCTTTTTCCGTTTTGCTGCATGGCATCTGTTGATATCAAAATTATGCTTCTCCGACCTCTGAACTTTCAACATACAAATCTTGTCTGGCGCAATCATACATTTCAGTGATTTTTGAAAGCTTTCAGTTGGACACTTCTGTTGTACATATAAGGACCTTGCATTTTTTTTGCGTTCCATACTTTATTATGAAGATATTTGGATAATTTTCCTCAGATGTTTTTGTTGTGGGTCTCTTTAGGATGGCCCGTCTTTGTGAGGCTGTGTCCAACGCGACCAGCCAGTCAGATTCCGAGAAACCTGGGAGATTCGTCTTTATTTCTCATGAGGTCTGTAAAAGGTATCTTTTTTTTTGTCCACGCAATGGCTCCCATTTCCATCAATGGCCGGCTTTTAGGATGAGTCACCAGCTTTTTAAAATGCTTTCATTTCAATCAGAAGGCATTTGGGGGATATGAATGGACAAGACATATCTTCTTGCTTTCTTTGTAGATACTTCTCTTCGGAGGTGACGGACCAGCCTAACAGGGCCTAACACAGGCCAACACATTTCAGAAAGTCAACCAAATCTTCTGGAGTTCTTTGAGACCGGGGAGACTTAAATTTCCACAGGGTTAAGGCCCCACGGATCGTGCTACGGAACCTGAGCCAAAACCCAATTTCTCCCATCTCTTTGCCTTCAACACCAGCCTTGGTCACTGAATTGCTTTTTGCTGTTGCGACTGGCCAAAGACATGGGAAAACCCAGGTGATCAAGACTGGCAAGTTTTCGGCGCCAGTTGCGTGCCTCGGCCATCAAAGTTAGTAGCAAAACTGGTCCGCGTGGAGTCTTTGAGCACCTCAAATCCTGCAGATATGGTGATCCCTTCTTAGCAAGGTTACGGCTTGTCTTCATAAGATGAATTCAAGACGTCTTTTCTTCGTTGCAAGTTTTTGTTACGATGAATTTAGAATTCATTGTAGTTGAAGATATTCCACGACTATGTTCCACTTCGGCACTTTAATGACTACCCCAGATCAACTAGGGCTTTGGTTGCGGAATCCTCTGAAATTAAGTAGCCATTTCATTGCTGTGAATTCCATATTCCAAGATGTCTTGCATTCTATTTCGTGAATCTGACATCCAGAGATACAGGCAGAGTCTCTGTCTCTCTCTCTCTCTCGTTCTTTCATTCGGTTTTCCTTTTTTCTTCTCTCATTCTNTTCTCTCTCTCTCTCTCTCCTTTCTCCTCCTCTCTCTCTCTCTCTATATCATTCTTTCGCTTTCATGTCAATGTGTTTCTGCGTAAGAAAACACTTTATTGAAGAACTGTTCCACGATCCAGGCTCTACGTAACCCTAATTCCGGAGAAATGAAGCAGGGATTTGTTCGTGATGAAAACATCTTAAATTTCCGCTGATTTGTTGACGCAATTTTGAGGCGATTTAATCCTGGGAACAAGGAGAGCAGCCATCAAGCATCTCTGTCACCAAAAGTGATGCAATCTTCGTGAACAGGGAAGTTGACAAAGATTTGCGTCAAGATGATGGAATATGGAGGTGGATTCAGTGATGCATCAGATCAAGAAACAATTGCTAAGTCAGGAAAGCTTGCATGACATCAAAATGAACTTTCGAAGATGAAATCAAGCACTGCAAGCACTGCCAACCATGGCAGGACAAAAAAGCAGAGCTGGGCAAGTTCCTGCTCTCACAGGCAGGAAAACAAGCAGTAAGGGCAATGTATATGGCCGAGCTGGGTTGCGAATTGGAGGCTTTCAAGCCACCCAAAGCGAAGGCCATGGCGAAGAAGGCGGGCAGGGATGGAGGCACAAAGGTTCCAGGGGATGGCTGCCACGGCCAAGTGCAGGTCGAGTTTTTGTATATTTACAGTAGTACCTCATGTGCAAGAGACCCCGTTGCATGCATGTTAGAAGAGCAGGAGATTAGGCCAGACCTTTTACTTCCAACAGTTTTTTTTTCTTGACGCAGTTTGCTAGCGATGACAAGCCCAGAATGGTGATGTCGAATCTCACCATAGGATTGAGAATTTTGGACAGATTTCAACATTTTTGATGCCACTTCAGAATTTTTTTGTGCAAACCGAAAGGCAATGCAAAGTTACCTTTGTGAGGTGGCTTTTGATCAGCGGGTCCAGACGATTGAATTCGAGAAATGCCGGTTGCCCAGTGCTTGTTATACGTATGTCTTCCCTTGATCAAACTTTGGCAGTGAATTTTATTCATCTTGACTCTCAGATCCTCTCGAAAAGTACGATCGTCGGGGTCTGAGTAGCGCATCTCACATTTGTTGGCCAGGGTGTCATGCACGCCCGATTTAGCTGTCTCGGCAGAGTGCCGTGCCCGATGATCTCAATTCCCGACGCTCTAAAATGTGGGCCTGAATGTGAGGAAAAGTAGCTAACCCGATCTTCAGACAAAAAATAGCTACCGTTTGCTTGTTGCAATGCTGGGGAACATCGTACGCTTGTGCTTGCCTGAGGTCTGGAGTTAAATCGCGACGCCTACAGGAGAAGTGTGAGATCATGGTGAAATGTGGGATCATAGCGTGGGCCAAAACATGTGCAGTCCGTCAGGAGAAGCCCAGATGAAGCAGTGCGAGAAGCCAGGTGGCTAGCACAAGAGCTTGCGCAAAAGGCGCCATCATTGCAGACTTGTGAGTTTTTCTTTTGTGTTAGGATTTAAGAGAGGACGGTGTTTCCACAAACATGAATTTTGCATTTGATGCCTTATAGGCTCATAGCATACAACAGCCATTCTCCTTCCCTCATCCAAGTTTGGGATTACTCCTCCAGTCGTGAACAACGGTGCTTGACAATGTGCTTGTGGCTTGTGCTTGCAGGATTTTTCGATGCAGCTTGTACTTGACCGCAAGTGGCGGTGTGCTCAGCAGTCTCTTGAATTCCTGGTGACGGAGGGAGATCTCGACAACAGATCACAAGCAATCACAGGCAATCAATGCCCTCTCGTTGCGGAAAACCAGAGACAGATAATATGTTGCCCTAGAAACTATTGATCACAACTTCACAGCTTGAGTGTTGGTCCGTCTACCGTTCACCCTGTCCCCCCACTTGAAAGACTGGCCCAGGGTGGAGAGGCGATTGGTGCCAGCCACTGCGGTTTGCCTAGCCGGTCTTGTCGGACGCGGACGCAAGATCATCCCTTGGGTCACATGCGCAAGTGATACGAGTCATGAGAGTTGTGTTTGTCTGCATTTCACCAAATGCACAACTGCTGCAACTTGTGTTGTTGTAGCCAAGTGCAGAGATGCCAGGTCGTTCACTATTTTCAGCGGGCGTTGAACTCCGGAGGGGCCGCCAGCAGCTCAGCACTGCTGCAGTGAAAAATCAAGCCAACTTTCAAAGCAACATGTCATATGCATTTGTCATTTTGTGACGTTTCAATGACGTTTCATATCATTTTATGACAGTTTCTATCATTCTTCAAATCAATGTGTTTGATGGTGGGCAATGTACGTGGGACAAAGTCAGCCTGATTTCTTGTGTTGCAAGGGTCTGAAAACTTCCATCTGAGGAAAGGCCTCGCTTGGTGCCACTTGGTGCCAGGGTAGCTTGAAAGGTGCTGGGCCGAAGTTGGGGCAGGAAGGGGGGATGATGACAGCATCGAAACTTTGACCAACAACTATGACCCCACATCTCTAGCCGTCAGCAGGTGCAAAGATTGAATATTTGAAGGTTATTTGTTGACCGATGACCTCGGCTTTTGCATGCTTTTGTCACAGTCGATAGTCGATATTTTTCAAGAAATCGGAATTTCAGAGCACACATCAATTTCTGCCAACTTTCCTATAGTTCAACTAGGTTCAATTTCTTGCCCAATCCGAGCCTTGAGCACATTTGTTGTGATCGACTAGGCACGCCAAGAAACGGAAACTCTACAAGATAGTCATGCATCATGCCCATATTTCAGATGACGAGTCTTCGAAGGTTGTCGTTTTTTGGCTCTGCCATCCGTCATGAGAGATTGAAATGCCTCCAGGTGTTCTGCTGATGATTCTCCAGGTGGCATCCTTGCATCAACTGGCCCATATGCTAACGACTTCAGGCTGGCTTGCTTTGTTGGAGAAGGGACAATGAAATCAACTCCAGCTATTTTGAACTTGCAGTAGAATGTAATATCAGTTTATTTTCTTGGAAAAGACATTGGAGCTTTGATATTGAAGGATGACATGAATGTCCTCCATTTCAAACCTTTCCAAGACTCTTTACGAATAGCAGATTGGACATCACAGCATTTGGGATTCTTGCTACCAGCTTCCCTATCTAAAAGGGTGTGTATAGCAGGAAACTGCATGCTCTTGCAAGCTCATCTCATGGAGAGATTGTGCGAGTTTCTTCGATAAGACTTTCGCGACCTGCCGAGCCAACTAAATCCAAGTGTGAGATCTTTCGATGATGATTCCACGTACTGTTTATTGCTCCTATTTTATTTCCCAGGCTTTTGATCTATGATTTCTAAAGGGGGAATTTTGGCATACAAGGCTAGTACAGGCTAGTGATGTTTGAATCTTGCGGATCAGCTTGAGTCACACAGAAAAATAAAGAAAAATAATGGCTGTTCACAAAAGGAGTGGACATTGTAAAACACTCATAATATGTCGCACCATCTTGTCCAATCAGAAGAGTTGTGGTGTTTTCAGATTCCAAGAGTGTTTAGGATTCCGGTGAAATTGGCAGAAGCAGACGATGTTTGTCGGTCATGAGTTTTCAGACCAAAGAAACAATGTTTTGGATCTTCACTTGGCCAGGTATCATTTTTTCATCGGCGTGGATTTGTCCAAAGAGACCCGCGATGTCGCGCAGTTTGGTGAAATCGACTGACTGCAGTGCCCATAGCTTCACATAATATGCCAGCTTAACATGAACAAAGTTGGATGTCTTCTCTGCATCCAAAGCGTGCTGAAGGATGGATTCGTGTTCACAATGTGATTCAGTGATTTCTATCGATTTCCATCGTTCGAGATGTGCGTCATTCTTTGCATTGAAGATTTGGTAACTGACTTCAGAATCCTTCCCAGCTTGATGTGAAGACTAGACTTGGACGGCCTGGCTGGCAATAGCATGAAAAAAGTCCTCAATCCTAATTTGCAAAACCTCAGGCATTTTTCAACTTGAAATTCTGCAGATTCAATGCTTGGAGACAGATGTGCTTAGGCTTAGACGCCATTCAAACAGAAAGATTGGGAAGGACTGTGAGCATGTGAATTTCAAGAGGAAAAGTTTCTGTTGGAAAAGGTTGGCATTGTTTGATGTTGGAATTGGTCCGCAGCTGAATCTGAAGAAGCGGGAAACATAGTATCAAAACTCCATGTTTCACTATGCTCTTGGTTGGTTGCAAGCAATCTTGCACCAGTTTCTCCATTATTGAAAACCAAAAGACATGGGTGAACATGATCATTTGTTTCTGCAGTTTCGTGCAGTAGCCGTGCAACATGCTGATCCATCAGGCATGGAGCAATGTTCTGATTTTGAACCAATTTCAGAATCTTTCTCCATGCCTGATGGATCAGCATGTTGCGCGGCTACTGCACGAAACTGCAAAATATACCCAGTCTACATGAAACAACGGCTTCCTAGTCATCCTTTGCCAGTTTGATTCTTGAGATGGCATGCAAGGCACAATGCGCTAGGCAGTTATGATATGACACTTCCAAGGTCATCGGGTCACTGACTTTTTGAAGATGTTGAATCCAGCCTTTTGCGATCCTTTAAGCTGACAAGATATCTGGCCACGCTGCAGAATAGCGTGGCTGCAACGTTAATCACCGCCAGCGGAGATGCATGGCTGGGAAAGCGCGCTGGGGCAGCCTGGCTGGACGGCAGTACATGTGCCTAGAGCCCTGGAGGAGACTTGCGCAATTGCTACAGGATGTTTGCAATTGAACACCAGTTGTTCCCGGATTGGGGTTCGATGTCTTGCGACTCACGCTCGAGACGCTAGCCATTGAGCATGCCACCGTTCAATCACTTTTCTTTTTTTTTTTTTCGAAGGCCTCCAAAGAAATCTAAAGACTACAATGTTTCCATTTTGTTGGGGAGGGAAAAATTACGGGAGGGTATCCCCTTTTGATTGAAGGCATTTGAATTTGCCAGTCAGAGGATATCCAATGTGTGGATATTGCTTGAGCTGCGAGGATGTTGACCATGAAGCTGCGCAAATAGCAGCATCTGCTGCGCAGNGTTTAACATGGGGAAATTACATGGTTATACCCCCAAGTGCAACTACACATCTTCAGATGCATGTAGCAATATGTGCGAGTGGCAGCATTGAGGGAGGATCTGCTAAGCCTTGGTAAACCGGGTTGATTTGCAGATCCGAGGACTCGTCTGCCACTTGACAGGAACAAAGTTGGATGTCTTCTCTGCATCCAAAGCATGCTTGGAGGATGGATTCATAGTGGATTCATTGTTCTGAATTGGATTCCTATCATTCGATCTGCATCATTTGCGTTGAAAATTTTGGTGACTGGCTTCAGAGTCCTTCCCAGCTTGATGTGGAGACTAGACTTGGACGACGTGGCAGGCAATGGCATGAAAAAGTCCTCAGTCCTCAATGGCAAGTAAAACGCAAAAAGCAAAACTCGTGACATTTTCAACTTGAAATTCTGCGGATCCAGTGACTAGAGACAGATGTGCTTGGACGCAAGTCAAACAGAAAGATCTGGAAAGAAAGTGGTCTTGAATTTCAAGAGTAAAAGCTTCTGTCGGAAAAGGTTGGCATTATTTGATGTTGGAATTGGTCCACAGCAGAATCGAAGAAGCGACTGAAACACGATCAAACCTCGATGTTTCCCATGTCTTGGACATTTGCAAGTAATCTTGCAGCAGTTCAAATGATCACTGCATGTTAACTAGAAGATGACTTTCTATTTCTCCGAATTTCTCCAATATTGAAAACCAAAAGACATGGGTGAACATGATGTAACTTGTAATTTTTCAATTGTTTCAGATTACTATTGAGTCATTCGTTCAGTAGCCGCGCAAGATGCTCATGCATCAGGCATGGAGCAATCTTCTGAGATTGGTTCTTGCTATATACCAGGTTACCAGCCTGTACACAATAAACTACTTAAAAATCTTGCGCCAATGTATCCAATCTACATGAAAACCGGCTGCCTGGTCATCCTTTGCTAGTTTGATTCTTGAGATGACATCCATGCATATCCATGCGCCAGGCAGTTATGGTTTGGCATACTTCCAAGGTCACAGGGTCACCGATTTGTTTCTTCGCAAGTATGTTGACTTGCGCTTTTCCAGAATGGCAGGACAAACATTGCGACTTCACAGAAAGATCAGCTGCTAAGACCTGCTGCACGTTGGTCATGTCAATGGGAACCATTTCTGCCACGGTTTCCTATGTGCAGGTGCAGCCAATGTGCTCGCCTTCGCCTATGGTTGTCAAGGTTCCGAACGAGTTCGGTGCAGATTAAGTTTCACCATCGAGATATATCAAGATAATCAAAAAATTGTGTTTTTTCCATTTTTCTTGTTTATATCATTTACATCGCTGCATTTGCATTTTCTGATGTTTCCATCTTTGGTCGAATCATACACTTTTAGACTAAGTAGCTGCAAACATTTGCTTATCAATGTGGTTGCATATCAAACTTATGGTGCTGTTTAAATAAACCAGGGCCCTGTTTCCTTTATCCTCATAGATATTCTTATAGAGAGTGCGAACCACTTTTCTGCTTTCGTTCGCCTCATCCAACACATCCATGCGTGATCATTGAGGGTTGCATATTGATACATTGCTCAAAGATGATATACATAATCACGCTCAAATTAGACGTGTACTTACAATATATGGCAAACATGCATAGACATGCATAGCTACATCCAAGCATCCATAAATTCCTACATCCCTACCTCATACATCCATACACCCACACCACAACGTACCCAGGTAGGCATGTGCGCACGTACTGTACCTTAGTACCCAGGTACAGATGTCATACAGATGTACAGGCCTACAGACATGCATACATATCTAGGTTAAAGATCCTTAAAATGGCTCACCGCCATACAGACATGTACATTGATAAAAGGTCGCAGAGAAAAATTTCATAACATCCAACCTCAGCGTCTGGCCAACAGGCGCCCACAATTGTCCGGAGGCTGTGGGTTGTGGACGTTGGGAGCACAGGATCACTGCTCATCACCTCCTTGATGGCGTTTTCAGATCCTTTGAAGACTAAAAGTGTGAAGTAGATGGCACATGGGCAGACACAGACGCACACATTTACATAGATCACAGCGCAGCGAGAGAGACATACAGAGACATACCTACAAACACAAATGTAGGCCACTTTTCCGCACCTACCAAAGCTGCGTAAATGTGCTCCCGCAGGCTGCCAATGTGCCCAGTCAAAGTCACTGGTGGGGCTACCCAGTTGACTGCGATGTGTTTTTTCCGTTTTTCGGCATCGCATCTGTTGAGATCAAAATTATGGACCTCTGAACTCTCAACATACAAATCTTGTCTGGCGCAATCATACATTTCAGTTTTTTTAAAAGAACTTTCAGTTGGACACTTCTGTTGTACATACAAAGACCTTGCATTTTTTTTGCGTTCCATACTTGATCCTGAAGATATTTGGAGAATTTTCTGAGATGTTTTTGTTGTGGGTCTCTTTGGGAGGTTCAAACGTTGTTGTCGCGGCACATTTTGGAGTGAAAAGGGCGATTTGAACCAAGTCATGACATGGGCATGGCCCGGTTTTATGAGGCTGCGTCCAACGTGACCAGCCAGCCAGATTCCAAGAAACCTGGGAGATGTGTTGATGGATGTTGATGGCATTAGGGGCGTTTTTTTTTGTCCATGCGTGGCTCCCATTTCCATCGATGGCCGTCTTTTTGATGAGTCAGCACGAGCTGAGAAATGAGAAACGGTTTGATCTTTCGATCAGAAGGCATTTTAGGGATATGAATGGACAAGACATATCTTCTTGCTTTCTTTGTAGATACTTCTCTTCGGATGTGACGGACCAGCCTAACCGGGCCTAACACAGGCCAACACATTTCAGAAAGTCAACCAAATCTTCTGGACTTCTTTGAGATTGGGGAGTCTCAAATTTCCACAGGGCTTAAGATCCCACGGATCGTGCTACGGAACCTGAGCCAAAACCCAATTTCTCACATCTCTTCGCCTTCAACACCAGCCTTGGCATCACTTTCCTATGTTGCTTGCCATCCCCGGGAAAACCCAGGTGATCAAGACTTCTAAGTTTTCGGCGCCAGTCGCGTGCCTCGGCCATCAAAGTTAGTAGCAAAACTGGTCCGCGTTGAGTTTTTGAGCGCCTCAAATCCTGCAGATATGGTGATCCCTTCTTAGCAAGTTACGGCTTGTCTTCGTAACATGAATTCAAGACGTTTTTTCTTTGTTGCAAGTTTCACGGTTTGACGTGATCTTATACGAAGAATTCAGCATTCATCGTAATTGAAGAGGTTCCGCTTCGGCGCTTTTCATGGCTACCCCAGACTAACTGGAGCAACTGGCGCTTTAGTTGCAGAATCCTCTGAAATTAAGAAGCCATTTCATCGCCGTGAATTTCAGATGGTTTTTCCAAGACGTCTTGCATTATGAGTATCTGACATCCAGAGATACAGCCAGAGTGAGTCTCTGTCTTTTTTTTAAATATCTCTCTCTCTCTCTCTACATCATTCGTCGCTTTCATGTGTTTTTGAGTAAACAAAAAACACTGGATCGAAGAACTGTTCCACGATCCAGGCTCTACGTAACCCAAATTCCAGAGAAATCAAGCAGGGATTTGTTTGTGATGGAAACATCTGAAATTTCCACTCGTTTGTTGGCACAATTTTGAGGCGAGTGCATCCTTGTAACAAGGAGAGCAGCCATCAATCATCTCTGTCACCAAAAATGATGTAATCTTCGTGAACAGGGAAGTTGACAAAGATTTGCCACAAGATTGATGGAATATGGAGGTGGATTCAGTGATGCATCAGATCAAGAAACAATTGCTAAGTCAGGAAAGCTTGCATGACATCAAAATGAACTTTCGAAGATGAAATGGAACTGCAAGCACTGCAAACCATGGCAGGACAAAAAAGCGCAGCTGGGGAGGATGTTGCTGTCACAGGCAGGAAATCAAGCAGTAAGGGCAAAGTCACTGGCTGAGCTGGGTTGCGAATTGGAGGCTTTCAAGCAACCCAAAGCGAAGGCCATGGGCGGGCAGGGATGGAGGCACAAAGGTTGCAGGGGATGGCTGAGTGATGGCCAGCCCAGAATGGTGGTGTCGAATCTCACCATAAGATTGATAATTTGGACATGCAGTTGCATGGCATAGAGCTGATCCATAAAGCAAGGGTCTACCCACGTTCAGTTATCTACCGAAACGCCATGCAAAGCAACCGAATCGTCCTTTGTGAGGTCTTTTTCGGGCACTGTGAAACGATTGAAGTTGAAGCACGCTGGTGGCCCAGGCTTTGTGGCGATAGTTCTCTTTTCGTAGAGTCATATAGTCTGTGATCGAACTGTAGCGGTGAGTTGACCCTAAGATCGCTTCAAAAAGTTCGAACGTCCGGGTCTGAGTAGCGCATCTCACATTTGTTGGCGAGGGTGTCATGCAGGCCCGATTCAGCTTTCTCGGCAGAGAGAAGTTCCCAATGATTTCATTTGCAAAGCTCTAAAAATGTGGGCTTGGATGCGTGGATGTTATGGAGATTAGCTAGCTGGATCTTGAGATGAAAAATCTCCACAGAGATCTAGTTACACTTTGCGCGTTGCAATACTCAGCAACATCCTACGCTTGTGCTTGCCTGAGGTGAGGACATAAAGCGAGACCTCTACCGGCGAAGCCCATTTGAAGCAGCCCAAGAAGCTGCGTGGCTAAAAGAGGAGATGATCATGCAAGAGGCGCCATCATTGCAGACTTGTGAGTTTTTTTTTGGTTTTCTTTTCCGTTAGGATACAAGAGAGGACGGTGGAAACCCACGAAATGAGTTTTGCATTTGATGCCGAAAAACAGCATGCAACAGTCCATTCTCCTTCCCTCATCCAAGTTTGGGATTACCCCTCCAGTTGTAAATATCGGTTTTTGACAATGTGCTTGTATCTTGTGCTTGCAGCAGGCCATGGTTCCGGTTTTCGACCGCAAGTGGCCGTGTGCTCAGCAGTCTTTTGGATTCCCAGTGACAGAGGGAGATTTTGACAGCGATCACAGGCTTTCACAAGCAATCAAAGCCGTGTCTTTGCACCCTAGTTGAGGAAATCAGAGACAGATATGTTGCCCTAGAAACTATTCATCACAATTTCACAGCTTGAGTGTTGGTCTGTGACATCTAGTAACTAGTAGAATTTCTTATGAAGCCAATTTGCATGAAAAGTTGGAGCCGGCAACTTTATATCTACCATTCACCATGTCCCCCCACTTGAAAGACTGGCGCAGGGTAGAGAGTCGATTGGTGCCAGCCACTGCGGTTTGCCTAGCCGGTCTTGTCGGACGCGGACGCAAGATCATTTCTTGGGCCACATGCGCAAGTGATACGAGTCATGAGAGTTGTGTTTGTCCGCCCTGCAGCACATGCACGACTGCTGCACCTTCTGTTGTTATAGCCAAGTGCAGAGACGCCAGGTTTTTCACTATTTTCAGCGGGCGTTGAACTCCGGAGGGGCTGCCAGCAGCTCAGCACTGCTGCAGTGAAAAATCAAGCCGGCTTCAAAGCAACATGTCATATATGCACTTGTCACATTTTGTGACGTTTCAATGACGTTTCATATCATTTTATGACAGTTTCATGACAGTTTCTATCATTCTTCAAATCAATGTGTTTGATGGTGGACAATGTACGCGGGACAAAGTCAGCCTGATTTCTTGTGTTTGTTAGGAAGTCTTAAAACTTCCATCTGAGGAAAGGCCTCGATTTGTACCAATTTTCGCTTGAAAGGTGGGCCGAAGTTTGGGCAGGATCCGGGGATGATGACAGCATCGAAACTTTGACCAACAACTATGACTCCATATCTCTAGCCGTCAGCAGGTGCAAAGATTGAATATTTGAAGGCTATTTGTTCACCGATGACCTCGGCTTTTGCATGCTTTTGTCACAGTCGATGGTCGATATTTTTCAGGAAATCGGAATTTCATAGCTCACATAAATTTTTGCCAACTTTCCTATAGTTCAACTAGGTTCAATTTCTTGCCCAATCCTAGCCTTGAGCAACATTTGTTTTGTTTTGATCGACTAGGCACGCCAAGAAACGGAAACTCTATACGATAGTCATGCGTCATGCCTGATTTCAGATGACGAGTTTTCGAAAGTTGTCGTTTTTTGGCTCTGCCACCCGCCATGAGAGATTGAAATGCCTCCAGGTGTTCTGCTGATGATTCTCCAGGTGGCATCCTTGCATCAACTGGCCCATATGCTAACGACTTCAGGCTGGCTTGCTTTGTTGGAGAAGGGACAATGAAATCAACTCCAGCTGTTCTAATCTCGCGCTAGAATGTATTAATATCAGTTTATTTTCTTGGAAAAGACATCGGAGCTTTGATATTGAAGGATGACATGAATGTCCTCCATCCCAAACCTTTCCAAGACTCTTTACGAATAGCAGATTGGACATCACAGCATTTGGGATTCTTGCTAAAGGGTGTGTATAGGAGGGAACCGCATGCTCCTGAAAGCTCATCTCATGGAGAGATTGTGCGAGTCTCTTCCATAACACTCTCGTGACCTGCCGAGCCAACTGAATCCAAGTGTGAGATCTTTTGATGCTGATTCCACGTATTGTTGATTGCTCCTATTTTATTTCCCAGGTTTTTGATCTATGATTTCTAAAGGGGTACGTGTAGCGGGTACTGTAGGGATTTTTGGCATACAAGGCTAGTACAGGCTAGTGATGTTTGAATCTTGCGGATCAGCTTGAGTCACAGAGAAAAATATAGAAAAATGATGGCTGTTCACACAAGGAGTTGACATTTGTAAACCACTATTATATGTCGTACCATCTTGTCCAATCAGAAGAGTTAAGGTGTTTGGAGATTCCAAGAGTGTTCAGGATTCCGGTGAAATTGGCAGAAGCAAACGATGTTTGTCGGTCATGAGTTTTCAGACCAAAGAAACCAATGTTTTGGAATGTTTTAGATCTTCACTTGGCCAGGTATCAATTTTCCATCGTCGTGGATTTGTCCAAAGAGACCCACGATGTTGGCAGTTTGGTGAAATTGACTGGCTGCAGTGCCCATAGCTTCACATAATATGCCATGCTTAACATGAACAAAGTTGGACGTCTTCTCTGCATCCAAAGCGTGCTGAAGGATGGATTCGTGTTCACAATGTGATTCAGTGATTTCTATCGATTTCCATCGTTCGAGATGTGCGTTTTTCTTTGCGTTGAAGATTTTGGTGACTGACTTCAGAATCCTTCCCAGCTTGATGTGAAGACTACACTTGGACGACCTGGCAGGCAATGGCATGAAAAAAGGGCCTCAGTCCTAATTAATTTGCAAAACCTCAGGCATTTTTCAATTTGAAATTCTGCAGATTCAATGATTGGAGACAGATGTGCATAGGCTTAGACGCCATTCAAATAGAAAGATTGGGAAGGACTGTGAGCATGTGAATTCCAAGAGGAAAAGTTTCTGTTGGAAAAGGTTGGCATTGTTTGATGTTGGAATTGGTCCGCAGCTGAATCTGAAGAAGCCACGGAAACATAGTATCAAAACTCCATGTTTCACTATGCTCTTGGTTAGTTGCAAGCAATCTAGCACCAGTTTCTCCATTATTGAAAACCAAAAGACATGGGTGAACATGATCATTCGTTTTTGCAGTTTCGTGCAGTAGCCACGCAACATGCTGATCCATCAGGCATGGAGCAATCTTCTGATTTTGAACCAATCTCAGAAGATTGCTCCATGCCTGCTGGATCAACATGTTGCGCGGCTACTGCACGAAACTGCAAAATATGCTCAGTCTACATGAAAAAACGGCTTCCTAGTCATCCTTTGCCAGTTTGATTCTTGAGATGGCATGCAAGGCACAATGCGCTAGGCAGTTATGATATGACACTTACAAGGTCATCGGGTCACTGACTTTTTGAATATGTTGAATCCAGCCTTTTGCAATTGAACATCAGTTGTTCCCGGATTGGGGTTCGATGTCTTGCGACTCACGCTCGAGACGCTAGCCATTGAGCATGCCACCGTTTATAATCACTTTTCATTTTTTTCTCGAAGGCCTCCAAAGAAATCTAAAGAATACGATGTTGCCAATTTGTCGTTGGGGAGGGAAAAATTACGGGAGGGTATCCCCTTTTGATTGAAGGCATTTGAATTTGCCAGTCCGAGGATATCCAATGTGTGGATATTGCTTGAGCTGCGAGGATGTTGACCATGAAGCTGCGCAAATAGCAGCATCTGCTGCCCGACTAGCAGCATCTGCTACCCTGCTGCCCAGGCAGCTGCTCCTTTTCTTCGTCCTTGTGCTGCTCCAACTGGGCTGATGCCATGAACGGCCTGGTCCGACCGGGACGTGGCTGTTCGAACCCATCGTTTGGCGACTTGAAGTGGATCCTTGGATCCAAAGTTTAAAGATGTTCAAAGCTTCCACATCAATTTTTGATGATGTTTCACCACAGGTTTCACTCAAGGTTTTTTCATAGGCGCGGGAATGTCCCGAGGAGTTGATCAAGGTGAAGAATGATGAACACCTTGTGCTATGCCCATCATGTATTTTTCTGGAGATTCCTTGGCCGAAATCGCCAAGCACCATAGCACTTGGCGTGGCAAAGAAAGCCACCCGAATCTTGGGTTTAACATGCTGAAATTACATGGTTATACCCCCAAGTGCAACTACACATCTTCAGATGCATGTAGCAATATGTGCGAGTGGCAGCATTGAGGGAGGATCTGCTAAGCCTTGGTAAACCAGGTTGATTTGCAGATCCGAGGACTCGTCTGCCACTTGACAGGAACAAAGTTGGATGTCTTCTCTGCATCCAAAGCATGCTTGGAGGATGGATTCATAGTGGATTCATTGTTCTAAATTGGATTCCTATCATTCGAGATGTGCGTCATTTGCGAGTCCTTCCCAGCTTGATGCGAAGACTAGACTTGGACGACATGGCGGGCAATGGCATGAAAAAGTCCTCAGTCCTCAATGGCAAGTAAAACGCAAAAAGCAAAACTCGTGACATTTTCAACTTGAAATTCTGCAGATCCAGTGACTAGAGACAGATGTGCTTGGACGCAAGTCAAACAGAAAGATCTGGAAAGAAAGTGGTCTTGAATTTCAAGAGTAAAAGCTTCTGTCGGAAAAGGTTGGCATTATTTGATGTTGGAATTGGTCCACAGCAGAATCGAAGAAGCGACTGAAACACGATCAAAGCTCGATGTTTCCCATGTCTTGGACATTTGCAAGTAATCTTGCAGCAGTTCAAATGAGCACTGCATGTTAACTAGAAGATGACTTTCTATTTCTCCGAATTTCTCCAATATTGAAAACCAAAAGACATGGGTGAACATGATGTAACTTGTAATTGTTTCAATTGTTTGAGATTACTATTGAGTCATTCGTTCAGTAGGCGCGCAAGATGCTCATGCATCAGGCATGGAGCAATCTTCTGAGATTGGTTCTTGCTATATACCAGGTTACCAGCCTGTACACAATAAACTACTTAGACATCTTGCGCCAATGTATCCAATCTACATGAAAACCGTCTGCCTGGTCATCCTTTGCCAGTTTGATTCTTGAGATGACATCCATGCATATCCATGCGCCAGGCAGTTATGATTTGGCATACTTCCAAGGTCATCGGGTCACCGATTTGTTTTTAAGTATGTTGACTTGCACTTTTCCAGAATGGCAGGACAAACATTGCGACTTCACAGAAAGATCAGCTGCTAAGACCTGCTGCACGTGAAACGTCATGTCAATGGGCACCATTTCTGCCACGGTTTCCTTGCCGTGCAGGTGCAGCCAATGTGCTCGCCTTCGCCTATGGTTGTCAAGGTTCCGAACGAGTTTGGTGCAGATTAAGTTTCACCATCGAGATATATCAAGATAATCAAAATCTGTGTTTTTTCTATTTTTTCTTGTTTACATCATTTACATCTCTGCATTTGCATTTTCTGATGTTTCCATCTTTGGTCGAATCATACACTTTTAGACTAAGTAGCTGCAAACATTTGCTTATCAATGTGGTTGCATATCAAACTTTTGGTGCTGTTTATGTAAACCAGGGCCCTGTTTCCTTTATCCTCATAGATATTCTTATAGAGAGTGCGAACCACTTTTTTGCTTTCTTTCGCCTCATCCAACACATCCATGCGTGATCATTGAGGGTTGCATATGACATTACATGCAACATTACATTACAGTATATTGATATATTGCTCAAAGATGATATACATAATCACGCTCAAATTAGACGTGTACTTACAATATATGGCAAAAATGCGTAGACATGCATAGCTACATCCAAGCATCCATAAATCCCTACATCCCTACCTCATACATCCATACACCCACACCCCAACGTACCTAGGTACGCATGTGCGCATGTTGACAGGTTCTTACAGATCCTTAAAATGGCTCACAGCCATACAGACATGTACATTGATAAAGGGTCCCAGGGTTGTGGACGTTGGGAGCACAGGATCACGGCTCATCATCTCCTTGATGGCATGAACATGTTGGGTGATCTTCCAAAACATCCACCTGTTTCGGAATGTACCCATTTCGCTGAAACATGTGATTGGAGTTTAAATTGGCATTGCCCTCCTTTTCCTCACTGTCAAGGCCAACCCTTCAGAAGGGTTGCCTGAGTGATCATGGCGTTTTCAGATTCTTTGAAGAATAAGAGTGTGAAGTAGATGGCACATGGGCAGACACAGACGCACACATTTACATAGATCACAGCGCAGCGAGAGAGACACACAGAGACATACCTACACGCACAAATGTAGGCCACTTTTCCGCACCTACCAAAGCTGCGTAAATGTGCTCCCGCAGGCTGCCAATGTGCCCAGTCAAAGTCACTGGTGGGGCTACCCAGTTGGCTGCGATGTGTTTTTTCTGTTTTTCGGCATCGCATATGGCATCTGTTGATATCAAAATTATGGACCTCTGAACTTTCAACATACAAATCTTGTCTGGCTGTTGTACATAGAAGGACCTTGCATTTTTTTTTGCGTTCCATACTTGATTCTGAAGATATTTGGAGAATTTTCTGAGATGTTTTTGTTGTGGGTCTCTTTGGGAGCTTCAAACGTTGTTGTCGCAGCACATTTTAGAGTGAAAAGGGAGATTTGAACCAAGTCATGACATGGGCATGGCCCGGTTTTATAAGGCTGCGTCCAACGTGAACAGCCAGCCAGATTCCAAGAAACCTGGGAGATGTGTTGATGGCATTAGGGGCCTTTTTTGTCCATGAGTGGCTCCCATTTCCATCGATGGCCGTCTTTTTGATGAGTCAGCATGAGCTGAGAAACGGTTTGATCTTTCGATCAGAAGGCATTTTAGGGATACGAATGGACAAGACATATCTTCTTGCTTTCTTTGTAAGATACTTCTCTTCGGATGTGACGGACCAGCCTAACCGGGCCTAACACAGGCCAACACATTTCAGAAAGTCAACCAAATCTTCTGGAGTTCTTTGAGATCGGGGAGTCTCAAATTTCCACAGGGTTAAGATCCCACGGATCTACGGAACCTGAGCCAAAACCCAATTCCTCCCATCTCTTCGGCCACCTTGAATGCCTTTGACTCAAAGATGCAATTCTTCGTTGCGCAATAGTGGACTACGCTTACTGATTTGGAATTGTGTGGGAATACCATGATGATCCAAATTATAGAGATAATACCGTGATGATCCATTTCAATCACGCCAGAGCTTGTGACAGGAGAGACACTCTTTGCAAACCAGTCGCTTTGCAAAACCTGAGGTCGGAACAGCAGAACTTGAGGATGGGAATCAGGGGCATTGGTGTAGGCTTAGCTAAAGTTCCAGACCAAGGATTGACAAAAACTTTTGTCTTCGATAATTTCTGTGATTTTAAAGCTTCTCTGAGAATTTTGAAGATGGTGACCTTTTTGAATTCCAGGATATGACATATGATTCTGATCTTTAAAATGTACTGGATACCGTAGGAGCTAGGCCTGCGTGACTTCCTTGGCTGCCGGTTACTCCAAACAGTCAAACATAAGGAAATATCAGGGACATTGTCGTTTCACCACTTTTTTTGTGCCGCTTTGGCCGAGTAGCGCATTTTTTGGGACTGCAAGCCTCCTTTGCAATGGGAAACAGGGTGCCTTCGCATGCCGAAGAGCACAAAGACGGCAGCTATGAGAAACTGCCAGTGGAGCCAGTGGGCATGGAAGGCTCCAAACCGATGCTCCCGAAAGAAATCAGCTCGCCACTTCTCAAAGATTATCTTCCTGGTGAGACTCGCTTGGAGACAGTGCCTCCAGAGTACAATTCGCAACTCCAGCCCTCCCTGTTTTGGAAGTTTATTTTTTTGGTTCTTCTCCTTATGTACCCTCCCGTTTATGCTTGCGTTGGCTTCCAGTCGACCAATGATGTAGCAGCCCATGCCGCTAAGTGCAATCAAGACCGACAGACCGATAGGCTGAAAGAGAAGTGGGAACATTGGGATCCCGGTACTTCGTGCACGAATGAGCACAAAGACGTTCTGGCTCAAAAGCACTCCAAGGATGACTATGACTGCGATGAAGAGAGCAAACGGGAGGCAACGGACCACTGCAAGGAGGTCTGTCTCGACCACGACGAATGCAAGTACTTCCTGGTCCACGAATTTTCTGTCTTCCCCGGAAGGTGCAACTATGAGTGCGCGCCTCTGGAGGAGTGCGATAGAGGCAAGGGAGGGGAAAAGGATATTGTGTATATAAAACCTTCCCTGACCACCGCGAAGCCGGAAGCAAGCTCAGAAAGCATCACAACCTCTTCCTGGTACTTGTTTGGTCAGGCATACGTCGTTCCACTTGTTCACCTTATCTTCACAATCTTTCTTGTCATATCAAGTGGAGCGTGTACTCTTAGCTTCTGTTTCTTTGTGAAGTTTGTAGTGATTCTCGCTACGGGTTTCCAACTCTTCATGCTCTTGGAGCAATCTCAGAGTGATGTGGAAAGCTGCCAAGACAATGGCCAAGATCGTCAGTACCAGTGGCAAGACCTCCTGGTCAAGATAGCGGAACTGGTTGTGGTTATCGTTATCCTTTGTGAGCTTGAAGGGTCGAAACAGCGGTTGATGGACAGGTTGGGAGGGATGTCAGTGAGACATCGAGATTTGGAAAGCCGTTTGTTGAAGCACATTGAAGAGAAAAGTATGAACTTGGAGACCAAAGCCAACCGTCAATGCTTGGCTTCACTTCTCATGGGTGGGTTGCTGTTGCTGGGACTCTTCGAGGTCGGAGGGGTTATATTTTGAGTCCACAACTCCCGGCAGCCAAAGCCTCATCATCCGTAGAATGTTTACATCATACATTTGTATGATTCATATTGATTCATATTAACATCACTAAGATTGGTAATGTTTTGTTTTAAATCTATTCTGAGCTGTTTTGATTTTTGTGAAAAGTGTGAAAATTCGACCCTGCAGTGATGTCGAACCCCAGGTGATCAAGTACTTTTGGGACTATTTCGACCCAAAGCGCTTGAAGGACGAAGCTCACGCAGCCCAGCAAGGTCCCTTAGGGAGCTTCTTTGGATACGTGGCTGAAGAGGTGGGTATATGACGTTGGAGCAGTGTCCGCTTGCCCCAAACAGCGAAGACAAGCCTTTTAAATAGGGATTTTTTTAAACGGCAACTCTCATACTTCGCGAAGCCGGCAATGCGCGGTTGTTGTTGATGCTCTAGATTTTTCAATTTGTGGTTGTTGTGGTTGTTGTTGAGGGTTTTTTCTGTCATACCAAGTAGTCGTTTTCATTGTGTGATTGTTCGTTTGTTTGTGAAGGAGTATGTGGGTGTCGTTGTTGTTGTTGTTGTTGTTGTTGTTGTTGTTGTTGTTGTTGTTGTTGTTGTTGTTGTTGTTGTTGTTGTTGTTGTTGTTGTTGTTGTTGTTGTTGTTGTTGTTGTTGTTGTTGTTGTTGTTGTTGTTGTTGTTCTTGCTGCTGCTGCTGCTGGTGGTGGTGGTGGTGATGATGATGGTGGTGGTGGATGTTGAAGTCTTTGCTGTCATTGTCGTTATCGTTAGTGTTTTTTTTTTGCTCGTTTGTTTTCCATGGTTTTCCGACGTCGGCCCTTCCTCATCGGGATGCCTGGCCACACCACGTGAGCGGCAGGTGGGAAACGCCGGGAAGTCAATGACTGGCATAGATTTGGCGGCGATCCTGCAGGCCGAGCGGAAGCGGGCGTTTCATTTTGGGCAAGATTTTTTTTGGAGCTTCATGGTTTTCCTCAAAAAGTCAATTCATCAACACTAGGAGTGAAGTACTGGGACGTCGAGTGGCGCTCCCCTGGAATGTCGGTTTGGTTGGGGAAGGAGAGTTGGCTGCACAGCGACTTCCATTGCTTTTTGGACGGTGGAATGATTGTTCATGATTTTTCGATATTCTTTTTTGTAGGAATGAATGTGAATCTTAGCGCTTTTCATTGTTTTGACCGAACAATGTCACTAGAATCAGGAAGGTAGTGGCTTGTCGATGGGCATGTTGTATTCTGCCAGCAAGGAAGTGATCCACACAGTTTATCGCAAAGCACCTTTACAAAGTGTCCACCAGTTGACCGAAGAACCCATTTTGCTAGGTGGCGGTGGCTGGTTTCTTCGTGTTTATCTTGAGCAGCCCGCTCTTTCTCAGCCTGAAATGCATCATGCAGGGCTGTATGTCTCGAGCCTCCTACTTGGGCTCAGAAGAGTTCCGGGGCATTTGAGTGTGCAGTTGGGCTTTGGGCAGGGGTCTACTGGAACGTTGCAATGGACCTGCCTAAACTCCTAAACTTAATCGTCGCATTCCAAGTTGCAATGCACTATCCCCTTGACGCTCTTGACACTTTGTTTCAACAAAATGCGGATCGATGATCAATCCCTCATTTCTCAAAAAGGAAGACCTAGATGAGTTTAGTCCAAAGAGCAGAACAAGGTAGATGTAAAAGCAAGAAACTTTAACGGCTCTTTCATGCCACAGTGGTATTGCGCGGCTTTGGCCAGGACCTGAAATCTTCCAGGTAGTTTCTAGCTTCTGGGAGTTCCCCTCTATTGATCTACAACTTCCATCTCCATTCTGGGGCGCCGGAGGTTACGCGAAGTTGCAACGTCGACGGCACGTTTGGCAGTGCTTTGTGAAGAGCAGCTCTGCCGTGATGTGGAGCGCTTGCGTCAGGACCGAAGCTAGTGAATCATGGTGTTGACAAGACAGCGGATATATGTACGTATATATCTTTATATGATATATATCTGTATTATTTTGCCTTTTTGTAACTACGTTGATAGAATCAAGACAAAACACCCAGATAGCCACATGTTTTTCGGCATGCCTCGAGGCCTCCAATTTGTTCGTTCGCTTTTTTTTGCTGCGCCCAGCTGCCCCTCGAAGGACCCAGATTCAGGACTCTCGGCCTTGTCCCCCAAAGGTACACAGACACAGATCCTGCAAGGCCTGGTGGTGAAGACGGGCTCAATCCCAGATATTCCATATGTGCAAAGCGAGATGAACCTGCGCGCTGTGCACTTGCTGGACGAGAAGATGAAGAATGAGATCTACGATCAAGATGAGAAAGCAAAGCAGGTGCAGGGTTGGGGATCTTGATGTCGTTTGACTTGGCCCACATGCGATAGAAAAACGCCCGGGGCCCGCAGCCATGCTTGATGGCCCTTGATGCCCCGCGCCTCCAAACACACCGGGTATATTTAATCCAGGTCCAGGAGTCCAGCTATATTCAAAATCACTGACTTGGTGGTTGGATTCTGTTTTCTTTTCAAAGTGATTGAAGAAATTCACCTAGGACAACTTTCGAGGATCCTTGTGTAATGGGCAAGTGTGATCAAGCTAGCTACCCCCAGATGCTGTCGATCTGCTGAAACACGCTCCGAGCTTGGGCAGGTTCTGGCCCAAGTCGAACATGACGTGAACGCCTTGGAGCTTGCCTATCAAGAGACCTTGGCGAAATCCACCTCATTAAAGACTCAATTCTTCCACTGGATGTCCTCAAAATCCCCCAAAGCCTCTCCTGCCAAATCAGCGACGCCAAGCCCAACACACTTCGGAGGGGTTTGAGGTGAGTTGAGGTGGTAAGTTGGTGAAATTTTAGAACCCAAAAGCATCACTTGTAGAGTTTTGTTGGTTTCACTCCACCCTTGAACAAGTTGGTGGATGTGAAGGCCCTGAATTCGATATGAAAACATCTCCAGGTCGCTATATCTCCAAGATATTGGCGACTTCGTGTCGACATAGTTTCACAATGTTTCACATGTTTCATTTGAACACCCAACATACTTGGCCTTCTCACCCATGCAGTTCTGTTCCGAAATGGAGCATCAGGACTTGAACTCAGTGGATAGAAAAGTGGAACACCAGTCAGCGACAAGCAAGACCAATGTTTTAGGATAGGCGATGAACTCTGGATATTCCACAGCAAGAACTGAACCCTTTTCTGTTCTGTTTATTCACCTCAGTCAACTCGGAGGAGCCACCAACTTCATTGTGTGTGCTACAGGAGGAGTTGGAATGTCATTTTGCAGTGGATTAAAACAGTTACATTGTGGCTACTGCTTGTGCTTTAGTCATGATCCATCTCTGCAACTTGAAGTTGTTTCCAGGGAAAGGAGCCTGAGGGTCATAGAACCATGAGCTTTGCTGCGAAGATTGGCGAGATCCTCAAGTCATGAACCATTGCAATGGCAAAGGAAATCCTCTAAATGCAGGTCGCTGAAATTCTAAAATCATTGACCCGGCATGACCCGGCCCCACAATTCAATTGATGGATCCTAAAAGGTGGAACTTTGAGGTGTTTTGCAGGGTCATTTCCTTCTCCATCCTTGTCTCAAGATGTGGGAGGCTCTCCAAATTTCTGCTGCGAGTCTGGAATGTCCTTGGTCATGAGCTCAGTGTGGAGAAGTTCAGAACCGGCAGCTGCAGACGTTTGGACACCTTCTATCTGAACTTCATTCGCGTTTTTGATGAATCTGATTGGTGTTTGTTGAATCTTTTTTGAACACTCGCTTTCTCTCAGCTTGAGCTGTCTGGATTGGGATTTCGACCGCTTGACTGGATGAGCCGTGAGCCGTGACGGATTCTTGGAGTTTTCCGAAAATGAAGATCAAAATAAAAGGAGACTAAGAAAATAATAAGTAAATATGTAATAAGTATATAGTAAATATATATATATATAGCATACATTAGTGAAACATATTAGTCTTGATCCAACTTACGAAGCTCTGCCCATACCAAGATCTACATGCATCATATCATGATCTTTTTGACCATATAGAAGTGCTACAGGTGCGCTAGTGCTTGTACAACTTTGCTAGAAGCCATGTTCCAAGCCATGGAGCTGATAGACATATCCTCGCCAGAGGCAGCGAGGAAGTCGATCAGCACGGTCATGGCACATTTGAGGGCCTTGGATGAATTCTTGGAACGGCTTTCCTGCCAAGAGACACCCACAGAGAGGCAACATGTGAAGACCGATCAACTGCCAGACAAAGTTGACAAAGTTGTTCCTTGTCGCATTGACCTGGAAGTGCAATGCTCCTCCACAGCCCCAGGTGACACTGTGGTGGTGGTGGGCTCCTGCCCCGAGCTGGGGAATTGGAAGGCGGAGAGAGGCCTGTCCCTATGCACGTCACGGGAGCTCTATCCGAAATGGACAGGGACCCTCCAGATAGAGAGCTGTGCTGCATGTGATGTGCAGTTCAAGCTGGCCATTCTACGGCCTTCCAGCCACGAATGGGAGCAGACAGTACACAATCGGAACCTATCATTTCCAAAGGAGCAAGATACGAATGAACAAGGTCATTGGAAATCATGCTTGACGTTCAACAGGAACGACGACGTCAACGTACTAAAGGTCACGCCTGCCAATACAAAAGAGAAGAAGGAGAGACCTCTACCAAACCTTCTTCTGAGGGGGCATGGTGTGGACACCCAATGGGACGAAGTGAAGGTGGAGAAACCTGCTATCTCGCAGCAGGTTCTGGACAAGACCTTCAGAGACAAGGTCATTGGTCACAGCCGTGGCCTCATCACTGAAGCCCAAAGGAAGTGGAGTGAGCGCCAGACATGCACCGTCGGTCAGATCCCCCTG
>DF243662.1:0-36730 GCA_000507305.1 Breviolum minutum Mf 1.05b.01 | reverse complement strand
GTAGCAGTAGCAGTAGCAGTAGCAGTAGCAGTAGCAGTAGCAGTAGCAGTAGCAGTAGCAGTAGCAGTAGCAGTAGCAGTAGTAGTAGTAGTAGTAGTAGTAGTAGTAGCTGTAGCAGCAGCAGCAGCAGCAGCAGCAGTCGAAAGAGTAAGTTGGATCTATCATTGCTTGTATTGATTTGATTATCTTCATTATCGCTGTGATGTTTACTGTGATCATTGGCACCTTTAGTATCATTAAATTATAAAGGTTATGATTCCATATTGGCCCCATTGCCAAAATCTGTGTGTATTGTTGATTTTCTGGGGGATAAGAGAAGGACATGATACCCTTACCCCAACATCCTATCATTCTCCAACCCGAGTGAATCGACACGATGACGTGTCTCTTCGTGTTAGGAACTGGAGACGTCACCGCCATCCTTTCAGGCGGTCATGACATATAAGCCAAAAGTGTGCGAAACTTTCAAATTCAAAAAGAAACGTCTTGTTGCATTGAAAAAACAAAAAACTACATGTTTAAAGCCAGTTTTTGTGGCTATTTTGGTGGATCAATTCATATCAATTACCTAATGGGGATGTAAATACAAAGTTTCATCACCATGGCCCCCACACGAATCAAACCATCAAACCAGGTCCATTTACAGACGCTTGGCACGGATCCTTCAGTGCCTGTGATTTTTTCCGGTGCCGCCGCGCGGGTGTTTCACCGGAGTTTCTTGGCAAAAAATGGAAACCACGAATTGGAAACCTTCAACTTGTCAGCATTTCATCTCATTTTTGGTGAGTGCCCTACTGTATGTGACATGTTTTAGATATTCTAATGTTGATCTTGGGAAAAGCCGAGGTTGTTTGCAGAGAGGAAGCCATATTCGAATACAGGGCTTCACTCGATTCGTGCGAGATGGTGTCGAGGACAAGTGGCGTTTCTTTGGTCGTTCTTTGATGTTCTATACATTTTTGTCAGCCACCTGTGTAAATACTTGAAGGCTTGTAGTACATTGCTTGACTTCAGTGAGTAAACATATCCAAAAAAATGAACCTTTGGAAGATGTATTTCTCTCTCCATCTATGAATGATTTCCAGCTCTATCGTTGGCAGAGGGAATCGTTTTGGGTGAAGCCCTGCATCCACAGGAGCTACATTTCAATGATGTGCATCCAGGTCCCATGGGTATCCATGAAACGGAGAGATTGATTCGTGCAGCTTTGTGCCTTCATTTCTTGTGATCCTATGATTCTCCAATTTGCTTGGAATCTACAAGGACCGTAGCATTTCAGGATGATTTGAATCCTATTTCAATCAGCACTTTTCTTAAAAAATCATGGGATGATGATAAAAATGACATAAACATCACCATTTTGATGGGTTAATTATCATCATAACCTGGTTAAACTTGAACAGTTTCATCGTGAATCGCTTGAACTCGAGGTGTTTCTGTCAAGGTGCTTGCAACCGCGGCTATGTCTAAGACCTCAGAGCTGGGTTTTTTTTGTTGGAAAAAATATTCCGCCTAAATTTGGTGTGTCAATGTTAAGAATCAATGTCAATACAGCTCAAACAGAGAGTCTTGAGTCTTGAGTCTTGACACTCTTTCAAGCATGAAATAAATCAGGAGGCCCCCAATCATTTCAGGTTTTGGACGGGGTTAATCCAATATGATACACCATGGAAAGTAGACTGACGGATGGGTCATGACTCTTAACACAACCAACCTTCGACACCACTGATTCAGGGCCCACAGCTGTTTGGTGTCACGATACTTTCCAATGTCATTTCTTACAGATGCTCCAAGCCAAGGAATCACCCAAAACATCATGTTCCTTTACCTTCAAAGATAAGTACCTTTCCAAATAGAAATAACATTTCAAAACAAAAAGCAGCCGCCAGTGGAAGATAGTGGAAGAAACCTTTTCTTGGCTTAGGTCTCAATCTACAGAGGTGCTGCACTTATGCGACCTGCAGAGACACCTGGACAAGGTGCCACGATTCGACAGAAGTGAAAGGGGGTGATGAGTTGGGTTTGAAATTTCCTGGTCCAGCTAAAGTGGAACTTTTTGGATGAAATGTATGTGTATACATACGTATGGATAATATATGTATACATATGTTTATATATGTACAGTATACATACATATACATATATATATATATGTTTTTTTCACACATGTAAAGCTTCATTGTCATTTCCAGTGTAGAAAGTCTACATGAAGATGTATGTATATGTTTATATTATGTACATATGCTATATTCTACATATTTGATGTGCATTCGGAGAGAAATGTGGAAATTGTCGTGACCAAACTGCCCACCGAATAGGTTTTAATCAGGTTTAGAATTGCTCAGATGATTTGATCATGGCAAGATTCTGCAACTTTTTCCGTAGGGGTGAAAAAACATAAGAATGAGCCAGGACTAGGATTTCCAAACATGTACAAGGCAACTTTTGCCCCATAGGTGTGCCATGGCACAGAATGACCTGCCTTCGATACAAAAAACTTCTTGAAGGATGTTACCTATTCTATTTCAGAAGTGACAAGTTGACCTTGGGTCTTCAGTTTATATAAAATTATCAAATGAACCAGTCCAGTTATGTGACATGTGAAGTAAATTTCATAAGCCCATGGAATGAAACATGGAATGTCACATGAGTTTTGGTCACCCTTGAGGTGTGCACACCCTCCAGGTATGGCCCAAAAACCAACATGACTATCCACTATTGACTCGAGGTTAAGAAGGGTGAAGCCAAAGCTATGGTAGCTGTGGAGGCAGGGAAAAATCTATGGTTCCAGTTGGATCCTGGGAAGGTAAAAATGGTGTAATTAACGACAGGCCTACGTTCAAAATAGCATGTTTGTACCAAGGTTTTTCGGTTTCTAAGGCACCATTGAAAACTCTTTTTGACCAGGTACTGTACCTGTGCCATTCTAGGATTTGGTGAATCTGCGGTACATGGGGGGATGACCAACAAAATCCCCAGTTCATTGCGCACACCTTCCACCAGTCTTCCACCAATATCCCTATATACCTGCAACTCTTTTTGGATCTTGCGCCCTACCAGGCCGTTGCGAAACATGTTGGCAAGCTGGAACATCAAGAGTCAGGGAGCCCAATTGGAAAAACCATGTGTCGGCAACTCGCTGGGAAACGTTTGGCTCCCGGTTTTTGTAGGAATGGATTTTTTTCCCGAAGAATCTCCAGCCGAAGTGCTTTCATTTTTATCATGTATGTATATATATATACATACTTATGTATATAATTTGATTATTAGTTATTCCAAAGGGATTTTGAGACCCCAAACATGCAATATGACGTTCCCCCCAAGAGGTTGTTTTTGCGGAGTTGCACAGACATGTTGTTCCGGTTGTCTTTTGAAAGTTCACTTCACCGACTTCACCGTCACCGACACCATTTGCTTTGTGACCCCTTGTTCTTTCCACCCAAAGTAGAGATGATGATTTTCGAATCGAATCCTGCTGTTCAGCGTGAGGTTGGCCATGCAGCCTGGAGAATTTGCAGCCACACGCACCATTGAGCTCGAATCCCCAAGCAGGATGGGTCGATCATGGGACCATGGAGCTCACGAGAGAAAAGATGAAATCAAATGCAAGAGTGGTGCATTTGAATCAAGATATGATTCAATGATGTTTGATGTATCAAGAAATAAAGAAGCAATATTGAGGTAATATGACAACATGAACGTAGTAATGAAGACATATGCATTAAAAATGAAAATCCTAATGAAAATCCTACTCAATTATACAATGGCTTTCAATGTCTTTCACATACTTTCACATAGTTATGTTTTTTGGAACCAAATTTAATCCTTTCCTCCATAAGTCCCTCCACTCATTTCCTTTCAGCAGTCTCAAAATTTGCGGATCCTCCAAATTGAATTTTGAATGGCAGGTTTGGCCTGTTCTTCTTGACAAAAATCAAGGAGATGGTCGATTCCGTTAATTTCGACTCACATTTTTAGGGGTCAGCCCATGGGCCCTTGGAACCAAGGCTTTCCGAAAGCGATGGGCATTCTGTTTGCTTGTGGCGGCTCTGGGATTCGCAGGTGAGGTACGTGTCACTGGTTAGTAAAGGTTGGGAGACAAAAGGTTTTGGGGATATGTTTGGAAAGGCAGAAAAAATCATAGGGATTAACAGAACTCAAACATTGGAGATGCTTGGGGAATAGTCAAAAGACGGTTGCAAAGTTGATGGTTAGGTTGATCCAGGATGAATGAAAGATTTGCGGGTTCGCGAAATTCAGGATGGCAATTGGCATGACTTGTCTCCCAAGTATCCCCGAAGCTTAAACAAACAGGTGTTTAAGCATTCATCCAGGGTTCGTACTGTAAGATACTGTATGTGGAAGTGTTTTCTCCCCGCATGAGGACGCAGCTTCTGATTTCACTACCTGCATCTTCAGCAGCAATTACAGACTTTTGGCATTTGCACACTGCCATGTCCTGAACCAGATACCCACATAATCCAAGACAGTCCCAGGCAAAAATGGTTAAGTTTGGGTCAAAATCCACGGATTTTTGTTTGCCCTAAGCCCTAAGGAATTCTTACAATCTCTCTTGGACATTTCCAGCTACAGTAAACACATCATTGAGCTCATGTTTCCTGTCATTTTCCATGGTGTTTTCATGACGAATCTGGAAGAGACGCCCTTTTTCGAGGCGGAACAATTCGGAGAAACTCTTCTGGGCTCGGGCGACCCTGGGGGCTGAGAATGTCAGTGATGGAGAAATATGACATTTACAGTTGGGCTAGGTTTTATTCCAGTACCAGTCAGGTTTCTTTTTAGACCCCTTTCGTTGGTTGACCATCACTCAGGGCAAAGAAAGGTGTGGGGGGGATATCAAAGCATGCATGACACGAGGCCACCCACAGAATAAACGCAAAGGAAGAATGTAGACGAAGCAAGGAAATGGATGATAAGCCGTCAGAGACGCGGCATCCGCGGGAGCCCGAACGAAGGATGAATCGCATGTGTAGCGATTCAGGGGCTGGGATGGCGCCACATTGCGTGACGAGGGGACCTGAGGCGAACCCTTTGATTTGTTTGTTGGAAAGGCCAGGAAAAGATTGTGTAGAGCAGCTGGAACCTGGCAGACACGCCCAAACCAGTCCCGGGGCAGAGAGAGGTCAAGATCGGGGGCAGAAATACGAAGAAACAAAACACCATTGATAAAATGGCTCCAGCACGTGGGGAAGCAAAAGGGCCAAGTCCGCAATGCATCACATGGAGCCGTGAATTGACTTAAAATGTTTGCACAGTGACTGCAAATGGTGCTGCACGGCAAAATGTCGAGAAAAAAACCAAACGGCGTCACCAGTCCCGGGGCATCAAGCCCACAATCGGAATGTAGGAAAGAAACCCAAACAAGCACAAACAAAAAAACGCCCTTTAAATTTTGTGATCTTAGTCCAGCATATCCTTACAGAACCGCTGTGATGGGACACGGAATCGAAGCTATCTTAGTATAGAATGATATTTCCTAAATTTCAACTCGTAAGAGCAAGCAGTGGCTAGCTATATGAATCCCCATATCCCTCAGATCTTGTTTTGAAATTCACCTGAATAAAATCATTTTCGGTTGCTCTCGAAAATCTTCCCCGTCCTTGAGTTCACCTCAAGAAGCCGAGTTTTGCTTGAGGTCACCGCCTCGTCATTCACAGTGCTCGGGTGAGAGAAGTTCATGGTCACCCAGAGCTTACTGGATGTGTAGCTTGGATGAACATAAATATGGGATGAGATTCGAATATGGAAGCGATATGGTGCCTGAGATGATATGAAAACAAACAGACGAAACAAATATATTGTAGATATGTGTAATATATATATATATATATATGTGTGTGTTGTATTGTTATCAAATTTAGATACATATATATTATTTGTATATTTAATCTATAGTTATACATATATTTAGTTTTTAGATATACTGTATTTGGAAAATATTGTTTACACATAATTTGTTCTTATATATATATATCATACATTTTGTAGATAACGACCAGGTGAAATTGAATGGGAACATGGATTTGGGACAAGGTATAGTTCTCGCCAACTACGTTTAGATCGTTGGGTGAAAAGGGTTGGGTTTTTGAAAATTGACTACAACAATTCGTCATTCTTGTGATTTTTTAGAATACTCAAATCACCCGTTTGAAATATTGAGAAACACTTCCAAACTACCTTTCAGGAAAGAAGTTGGTTGCTGCCACGGGTTTCAACGACACTTTTGCCTCATCAAGCGTTGCCAACTAAAAGCACGGAGAATAGATGACTTTGCTGATGCTGAATTCCCCCAAAAATCTTGGCCATTACAATCGGGCCATAGCACAAAAACAACAAAGGAGCTGTATTGTGATTAGGTTTGCCATTCTTTGCCAAGTACTCACATATGACTCGGTATGAGTTTGATTTTCTTATCGTTCGGTTGGCAATTCCAAGATTTAAGCACTTTTACCCACCAAAAAACAAATGTAAAGAATTCGATGAATTAAGTAGACAGAACTCATGACCAAAAAGACTAAATTACCACGCAAAAAGGTAGATATTGTGCCAATCCCCAAAGACTCCAGCAAGATGTGCCAACACTTGCATGAGTACATTGTTCTTTGGCTGTTTTAGGCGAGCATGAGCATCAAAAGCGCTTGAGCGAAAGAATCGCTTCCAATTCTTGGTATGGCTGGCAGATTTTCCCCACAGGATGGGATGACTCTGTTAGCCGCTGTTAGCCGTGATGCATTACAAATTAGTTTGCCGCAGATGGGTCCACCTCCGTGTTGTTCAAACAGGTGTGATGAAATGGTAGCATGATTGCAACATTTCAGATTGAATGTTTCTCACTTTTGCTCAAAGGAGGTGTTGAAAGGCGTTGCCTCTTCTGAGACGGTTCGAAATTACTTCAAAGCATTGCTGCCGCGCATGCTGCGCGTGGCAGCAGGGTCGATCTAGGGGAGGGGATCGAAAAAAAACAGCAGTAGGACTGGAATGCTTTTGAGATGCGTGGTGTTGCAACCCTCTTGGCAAAGCATTCAACCTCCAACAGGCTGACAGAAGAAGGGTTTCAATCGGCAGATGAATGATCTCTGATGGTTTCATTCTAGAGTTGTTTGTGCATAAAAGTGGCACAGGGTGTTTTTTTGCCGGGGCAAAAAGATGGGAAGGGACTAGGGCAACACAGACTCTCACTTTGTAGGGGATGAGAATTCTTGGAGGCCCAACGTTTCGGCTCACAAGCTTCAGACACGAAAAAGAGTCATCCCAAAAAAAGATGTCTAGGGATTCTCTTTGAACACATTAATGAGGTGTTGGGTCAGTTTTCATATTTCTTGACATGGATTTCCTTTGGATTTCCTGTGTTTGGGTTTTTCACCTGTCATTTGAAACACAACATGTTGAAACTTCATTTGCTGGTGGATTTTGGTAAAGCGATACTTGAGGAAAAAGGATGGCACTTTGCAATGTGACAAGAATTTACTTCCCTTGAGGATGGCCACAGAGCAGATCCCAGACATTTTTGTCCACAAATTTTCCATCGCTGGAAGGGTGTACCGTCGCCATGCCGGTAGACTTCCAGACCATCTTAACAGGATGTCATTCAGGTGCCTCTGTGGTCCTGTTCTTTTCGCTGGGGTTGATGAGATTGTTAAGAGTTCAAAATCTAGGTGAGTTCTTACGGCAACGTCATACCACTGAAAGTCCCTCGACTAGTCTTAGCTTACATGCAATCCCGACATGCCTTTCAAGTTATATACTTCATCTTCTCCTACCATCTTCTCGCATAACCTGGCTGTTGGTTAGATGAGCCCCTCCCAACTCCCACACAAGAGGGGAGGCAGATTGACTGCCCTGCCATGACCATTGGATATTTGTTAGAGAACTTTTGGGTTGCTCCTCCCCTTGAGGAAAGAGTGATCACCCGGGAGAGTACTCCAGATGCCAAAACGATTAAACCAATACATGAAAGATACAAGACAGCCAAGCACCATGTTTCCCTGAGAGTGTATCTTGTATGTTGTTTCAAGATGTTTCAACACTATTATACGTTGCAATAGGGATATGAGCCTCCACCCCAAACACCACCACGAGCTTCCCATTTTTCCCAGCCACCTCGAGGCATCGACGAGAGTATGAAAATGGTCATCGGGTCCAAGTCTGAATTGTCAGATGTGTGGACCAGGCCTAGTAACTTTCAAAGCAGAAATGAGGGCAACCACCTCCAGGGAAACATCTCCCATCCAAATTGGGAAGATGAGTTTCCTTTCCAATTAATGATATTAATGGGAGATGTTATTTTGTTCCTGGAGGGTAGAGTTTCGTACCCTTCTTCAGTGGAAAGAGGGCTGCAAGATGGGTGTTGTTTTTCAAGGTTTCTTACCGGTTTGTTGGGTTTTTTTGTTTGGCTTCGTTTTTGTTGTCTGCGATGTGTTATGTCGAAGGCATTTCTCTAGACGATCTGCTGCAGATCCGATGCCGGAGATTGACTTCGAGAAGGACAAAAGAAGTGCTGGAAATTTTGCCCGGGGTCATTAAATTTACCGTTTTCGTGGTGAATCAAACAATACTAATGTGTGGTAATTTTGAGGGATTTCCCTGAAATTAGTGCAGTGCATTGTTTGGGTTGGTGTCATAATATAATGACCCCTGTTTCTCCCTGGGTGAATTTGATGAAATTTCACCCCAACCTGAATTGTCAAAGGGAATGAATCTGGGTAACACCAAGGCCATGTCACCTTCGTAGGGATCAGGGAATTGGCCTTGTTTCAGGGGAATTTGGAGTTTGATGAAGCATTTCATAGAATTTCGTCATAATGCCAGATAATTTGACTATATATAATGTAATTTGTCTCAAGAAGTACTGATACCGGATACCTTGTTTGGTGCACTTTGAGTCTGTGGAGATGTTTGGTCAATTCAGGAGATGGTGATTTGGGTTGCTTCAGGTGTTCAAGGTGTGGGGTGTCGGGCTGGTAAACGAAAATCAAAGAAAACTGGTGATACTGTAGAAGAAATCTAACTGCTCACCGCCTGGGATGTACAGAAACATATGAAAAGCCTCCAGTAGGATACACTACCAAGTGCAACAAGTGCTCGCCGAAAGTCTTTCTGAACAGTATTGCATTTGTAGAGCTGGAAAGGTATGACGAGACATGGTGGAACAATGCTTTTTGGGAGTGGAATAGTGTTTATGATTGTTTTTAATATAGATTTAAGCATGTTTCACATGTTTTTCCACCCAGTTCTTGGGCACTTCGCAGTTCTGCAGCTGAGAGGCTCTGGTGGCTATTCCACGGCTGTGACGCAGATTGTCGAGGTGGAAAACGAGCTGAATATTCAGGTGACCTTCAGCTGTCCTCCACCAGGAGCCGGGTGGGAGGTGCAAATGCTGGAAGCTTTTATCGGTAATGTAGCTGGGGGGGGGGGGTGATACAAAATCCGGGGATCCCCAAATCAATCCAAATGACCCACTAACTATCACTAACTATAGGGGTTGTACCAATGATCCTTTAGAGTACCACTATTTTAGATCACCATGGATCACCACCATATACTTAAGATATCTTATTTTATTCCACGATAATATACTAGCTAGTTTGTATTCTCAAAAAAGGACCTGTTTGTGGAAGGCTTGGCCTAGTAAAAATTCCGCTTGTCATAAATGGATTGTCAATTCAATTCGCCCATCGCCACCAAATTTCACGCACCGGAATCGGTCACAACAGGTGCCATCACCACGTGCGCGCTGACGCAGCCGCATCACGTGATTCGATTGCCCAAGAGCAGCGGCTCGGTGAAGTTCCAGGATGTGGAAGCGAAAGTGAAAGGATCGGAACGATCAGCGACCACGCGATTTTTGATTACCTTCAATGAAAAGGAGGAAGATACCAAATTCAAAGCTGCAGAGAAGGCATGACATTTGAAAAAATGAAAGATGTTGGGGGGGGTCGGGTTGCTTCGGTTTTTTATTCGATGATGTTTGGACAAGACGTCAATCATAGAAAAGGAATCTAGACTAATATCATCTTATTCATCTTCAAATGATGTCATATCATCTTATTGGATCTTATCTCTGCAACTTTTTTATCAGTCCCTGTCAGTCCCCCGCCCAATTTGAGGCCACCCCTGAAGGATGATAGTTACTCAAAAAAGCATGGGTTTATATCAAGTAAATACGATGATATAGCTGCTGGGAACCCAGTCGGACGGGAATCGGCGGAGAGGTCAAAGCAATGGAGGGCATCGTAGAGACGGTGACCATGTTCGAAGGTAGTATATTGAGTGCCACCTTCGACACATCGTCGCTTTTTGCAGATGTGGTTTTTTTGGGGGGCAGGTTTTTTGCAGGGTTTTTGTTGGAGACCAGGAAAGGCAACCAACTGAAAAAGCTGTTCTCAGAGGGTCTGAAAAACGCTTTGTGAATTTGATGGAAGATGAGAGAATTGAACTCAGTCGTAGACTATTTCTCAGCAGGATGCAAAAAATACCAAAGCGTGAAATCTCCTTGTTTTTTTGATTGTATACAGATTGCTGGGACCTGGGAACCAAAAGGAGATGTCCTGCTGTTGTTTTTGGGGCCCCGCAGCTGAAGGGATTGGTCAGGCCGCTGCGACGGTTGGCAACCATTTCGAAGAAAAAACGTTTCCCTATTGGCTCCATTTTCTTTTGGTGATGATTTTAGGAACCTTAGGTTTTCCTATGGGAAACTTAAGTATTTTTCATTTGCCCTGGATTTTTTTGTTTTTTCATTTGCAATCACGCAACTCAACATCCAAAAAGGTAGAGTTTTTTTTTATAGGTGAGTTATGAATTCGAGAATCCAACCACTCAAAATGGGCGAATGAATGGCCATGACATTCACCGAGGTCCACCGAAGTGTCCATGGTTTTGGATCTTTTGGGAGAGGTTGTGGGAGTGGAGCATCTTGGTTGAAACCAGCCGGGTGCTAAATGTGGTGGTACGTTCGGCAGATTTCCAAACAAGATGTATAGAATGAATTGTGATGAAAGACAATGAACAAACTATGTTTTAGCTTTTGATTCCCACCCAAAACTTTCCCAAAATGCCTTAGACATGATGAGGAGATGGACATCAGGAGATTTTTGGACCAAGAACCTTGGGAGACACACCCATATCGGTGCAGATTGCGTTTTTCTTGTGAAGGAAATGGTACAAGAACTGCTTGGGGATCTCTCACAGTTGACTCAGTTGAGTGATTTTAAAACACACCCATAAGAAACGCCATAGAAGTATCATGGAAGGAGATTGAAACTGAATGGACTGGGTTTCCTCGATGTTATTTGGTGTCAAGGAGTGTGGAAGTCGATCGCTGAGAAGCAATGTTTCCCAGCGGAGTGGAGTCGACGAGTA
The DNA here is from genome assembly GCA_000507305.1 of Breviolum minutum Mf 1.05b.01. Classification (NCBI taxonomy): domain Eukaryota; class Dinophyceae; order Suessiales; family Symbiodiniaceae; genus Breviolum; species Breviolum minutum. The sequence continues at coordinate 25,351 of DF243662.1, read as the reverse complement.
CTTCTGAGTTGGAAGACCTCGCAAGATTCGTTCATGTTGTCATCCTAAGACGGGGTCCACCATAATCACCTTGCTACATGACAAAAATCAACCCTAAAAATTGACAGGTAGCAAGTCCCTCAATGTTTTAGGGTTCTTTCAAGTGATTATGGCAAACCCCGTAAGACATTCTGAGAAGTGCTGATAATTCCAATTTTCAGAGTCAGCAGTATGTTACTTTGACATACTTTGACCTCAGATTGCTTCCGGAAAAGAAAGAAAAGAAAAAGAATCCTGGGTTTTGAGGATTCTGGTGTTCTTCTCCTCATTTAGTAGGAAAATACATCATCCCTGGCCCCCAACATCACAGGGTAAAAGGTCTCGAGTTTTGTCTTGGTTTTGGTAATAATGGCTCTGCGAGGTCGTGAAAATGATTGAAACCACCATCCAACCATCCAAAAGCAACAAACCTGAAAATCACCCCGAAATGAAAAGAACAATCATTTGAACACAAATTGTGTAGCTTTTGTTTTTCGAAAGTCTGATGGGTTTAATTCTGGGATTTTTTTCTCAACATCTCAAAAGCTTGGCAGTGGGATTTGTTTCCAGGATGTTGTATATGACAAGAAGTTGCGAGATGGTTCAGGGGGGGTTGAAATTTCAAATTTTCTGATAGACTGTTGTGTTGGTGATGCTTGGTGAGAGAGTACCTTGACCATATCTTACTTCTCAAAGTCGCAGCCATTACATGTAGCGATAGACGCACCGGACAGGAGATGTGTTTGAATGTATTTGCCAGCAAGATGTGTAATACTGAATGTATAGTCATGTATTAAGTATTCTGTGTGCTGAATATTTTTTTCAACTCCAAATCCAGCAGCAGAAGTATTTGAGAAAGAACCACTGGAATTCCATCAATGCCTTATGGCATCATGCAAATTAAAGCACCATAACCTTCGACTTGAGAATTTTTTGGGAGCTTGTTGTCCAACCAACACTTTTGCACCCACGCCGAGCTCAACAAGCCTTGGTAGTTCTGAAGGCAGAGATGTGATTGGTTTCAAGTCTGAGGGGTCAAAAAAGTTTACAGATAGGCTTTTGGGAACTGTCCTCATATTGGCCTGTCCTATTCCAGCGGAGTTTATTACTTTGCTGGATTTGAGATTTGGACAGATTACTTCAAGGATGCATGGTTTGGGCTCACTTGGGATCGAGTGTTCGTGAAATTTTCAAACAAAAACATGCCAAGTGTGGATGTCATGGGGGTTGCTGACATTCCTTCTGAACTCAGTACTTGTTTGTGAGTGGCAAAAAGGTTCGATGAAACTGGCGCATATTGACATGTGCACGTTTCGAAAGCTCCTTAGATTGCACCCACCGTGTGGTGATTTTGCTAGTGGTGCTGTTCCTAGTCCTCTTCCCTTTCTTCTTCTGCTTCTTCTGCTCCTTCTTCTTCCTTTTTTCCTCTTCTTCTTTTTATTCTTTCTCTTTTTCTTATTCTTCTTATGTTTCTCCTTATTCTTCTTATTCTTCTTCTTTTTCATCTTCATCATCATCATCATCATCTTCTTCTTCTTCTTCTGCTTCTTCTGCTGCTTCTTCTGCTTCTTCTTCTTCTTCTTTTTTTTCTTCTTCTTCTTTCTCTTTTTCTTCGTCTTCTTCTTCTTCTCCTTCTCCTTCTTCTTCTTCTTTTTCTTCTTCTTCTTCTTCTTCTTCTTCTTCTTCTTCTTCTTCTTCTTCTTCTTCTTCTTCTTCTTGTCCTTCCTTCTTTCTTCTCATGATCATGATGATGATGATGATGATGATGATGATGATGATGATGATGATGATGATGATGATGTACCGTAGCTTGAGTCAGATGCTGCGCCATCGGTACGGTAAGCAATGAGCATCATGCCGCACCAACGGCAGAAAAGTGGTACTTCTCGAGCTGGGAAGGTCACTTCTCATTCGCCCCCGTAGGCTTCATCATACGTAGAGCTATCGCAATTTGATATCAACTCGAGATTTCCGTGAACGGACAAGATCCTGCCAAGTAGATCCAAGTAGTTGATATGGCAAAACTTCCTCATCGTCCTTACAGCAACTGATTATCAGTTTTAGGGAATGCTTCAACAAATCGTTAAGATGATTCGACCATCCAAATGTGCGATTAACATCATATCAACAATTTCGTCAATTTCGTCCTGGCATCGCAGGGAGTGGTCCAACATGGGAAGCTCCTCTTCACGGTCATCCTTTGAGGTCCAGTTCTGAGTGGAGCTGCATATCTTTTTTATGTGTCATGGTTGATCACCTTGACTTGGAGTGTTTGATCTACCAACGACACCCATTTCCAGATTTCTTGGCGAGTCGGATGACTGTGCAGGCCGTTGGGCAAGGTTCTTCATCATCATCGCGTAAGAAGCTCAAGGATGTTCAAGGCAGAGGTAGAAGGGAATTACAATAACGTAAGTCCAAAGGGAAAAAAATGGCTACCAACCACATCAGACACGTGAAGATTCAGACCAATTCCTTGTCATTCACAGTGTGTTTTTTGAAATTGATATGAGGTGGTGGCCAGTCACAGAATCCTGCAGATGCTCGAAGAGAACAGGTCTCGCCATCCCGTCCTACTTGTAGGAGGTTGTTCAACAGCTTCAATCAGCAAAGTCTTCATGTGATCAACACATGAATTTCATGAAACGTAGCGTCTCGAATGATTGTATGTGCCTTTTCTTCTAGTGATTTGAGGGATAGAAGTATTTTTTGGGTTGATTCTTGTCCCTCCCCTCTTTGGGGAAGATCAACCCCCATTTAGAACTATGGCCCGAAATTCGAACAGGAACGGCAGGACGAACAGCTGGCACGAAGGCTGATGATGGAGGACTCCTGGGAGGGTTGTGTGGGGGCCTCAAAAAGGGGGTCAGGAATGTACTCGTGGTTGGTGCATTCGTTCAAACTCTTGTGGGTGAGAATATATAGTCATTGCCACCGAAGAATGCCATATTATTAAAGAAGAGAACAAAAACAAAAAAAAATGGCATCCATCGGAGAGTCTCCAGAAAAACACCACAAGATATCTCGAGGTTTGATAGGTGCTCACACTGGCGAGGCAGAATTTCTTGGGGCAAAGTTTTCTCCCAAGTTTGGTAGTTCATATGAAGGGAATCCCCAGGAGTAGTGAAATCCTGCTTGGTGAATGGTGAATTATGAACAAATTCAGCCAGATTCTTTATTTTATGCAGTGCAATGTTGGGCAGAATCAGATACGATCAGATATTGAAGACGATCTTTTGAGACGAATATGTGTCATAAAAGGGAGCCGCACCAAACTCATGCCAACTCCTTCATGTTGTTGTCGTTGTGTGTATTTTTACGCCAGGAGATGGCAAGTTTAAGCCTTGCAGGGCGAGGTTGGCAGTGTGGGGGGGTGGATGATGATATGTTGATCCTTTGACTCAAAACAGCAAGCTTTGGGTACTTCAGGGATTTGAAATCTTCCCTCTAAAACTAGTGGCCTGAAAATTCAAGTGGCTTAGATATGGTTTTTTTTCATCCAGATCGATTCCTTTACGATGTTTGCGCTCATGCCCCAGGTTGGATTACCGGATATCAAAGGAATCATACCTGTTTGCCTCTTGACAAAGGTGTGTAACAGTATGATAGGTTTATAGTGGTTTATATATATATATACATGCTGTATGTATATATATATATATTTGTTTTGATGTATGCTGAAACTCCATCACCATTGGAAACTATACCTGGGCGTATCCTGAATCATGAACCCTTCTGTGGATTTCCTGCAAAAAGGTGTGGGGTATCCTCCCAGAAATATATCCAGGTTGTCTATGACAGAACATCCCAATTCTAGACTGAAAGCCACAATTTGCCTCCTGTGAAAACGTAAGACGTGTTGGTAGTTCTTGTTGCAGGAGCTCGGGAAGTCCCGGAGGTCTGCGGAGAAATGGAAAGGAGATGGGTCAGAAGTGAAGGTATGGATAGTCAAGGCATGTCAAGGCTATGTGATAAGAAGACAAGCTATGGAGGCGAAGGTATGTCGTATACGTGTGTGTATATATATATATATGTTCATGAAGTGTCTCGGCTCTGAGGGGTAGCCCCCCTTTTAGCTCGTTTTGACCTTAGCGGTCTGTTGAGACCGCGGGCTTTTCGTCTTCGGCTGATCTGCCTACGTCTGGATACTCGCTGCACTTTACTGGGCCGACTATCCTGCGTTTTCCTGGTTTAGGGTTAACCACTAAAACCCTGTCTCGCGGTTCTGTGCAAGCCGCCAGGGACTTTGCCATCGAGTTGGTTTGATTTTCACTGACTTTGCATCTCCCTGTGACCTCACAAACCGCATCATCCTACGAAATTCACCTGGGTTACTTTTGTCTTGCACTGGTTTCCGTGGTGTCTTTTCTGGTGAACTACGACTACACGGCATTTCGCATGAGATTTTGGCTGCTTCTCGTCCTTGTTGGATCAACACTGGTTTGCAAGTACGATCGAGTCGAAGAGGAGGCGTACAAGAAGGCAGAGAGCGCAAGCGAGGCGTCTCTTGTGGCTCAACAAAGCTGGTTGGATCTGTTTGCAGCCGCAACAGATCGGACAACTACGACAGCGCCTTGCACGTCATCACTCGGCAGATCCGTCACACCAAAGAAAACTGGCAAAGATGGAGAAGCGACTAGACAAGGAACCGTGGAAGTGTATGACTTGCCGAAGATTAAACAAGGCAAGCACGGGTTTCTGCGGTCAATGCGGATTCCCTTGGGAGCAGTGTTGGGATCGACACTACGTTCACTCGGCTACCAAGAACTATGTGGAGGAGGCCGGCATGAGCTCTACGTGGCAACACTGGGATGGTGGTTGGACAGGCAGCAGCTGGGATCAACGTCCAAAGAGCCCGAGAAGGCGTGCCAAAAGCCCCAGAACTTGGAAAGGCGAGGGGAAAGCAGTTGGCAAGGGTGGAAACTCCAATCCTCAGAAAGGAGGACATCGGTGGCCGACCCCGGTTTTGGACTACACCAAGATCAAGGAAGGGAAGAAACCGGAGATCATACCGCCACGGACAGTGAGCACACGGCCCAACAACGAACCCTCGCCGGAAGTACAAGATCTTCTAGCAGCACTACAATCAAGCTATCCGGATGGTCTACCGCAGGAAGTACAAGCGAAGGTAGACAAGCTCAAAAGATCCAACACGATGGACCTCAAGAAGCACATCGGACAGCTTACCAAGGTGAAGAAGGACCTGGACTCTATGAGGGAAGCACGTGCCAGACACAAAGATGCTTGGAAACGTCACGTGAAAGGTCTTGTGGAGAACACGAAAGCGCAACTGCAGCAATACCAGTCGGTCTTGACGAACTTCGAGACCTGCGAGGCGGAACTTGTGCAGAGCTTCGATGTCGCACGCAGAGCCATCTTGGAGATCACGCAGCAGACCACGCCAGCAGAGGAGGATGTGAGAGCCATCAAGGAACTGGACTCAGAACTTCTTGCTGGTGGACCTGGCATGCCAATCGAACTCGATGGAGAGGAGGACATGGCACCACCAGAGATGGACATGGACGAAGTTGCACAGCTCCAGAACTCATTAGTCGAGTGTGTGAGCTCGCTTTCGCAAAAGGCTTCCCTCACGGAGGAAAGGGCGCGCTCACGATCACGTGGACGAGATGGTGGAGATGGAGGCAAAGGCAACTCCAAGGACACCAAGGATGGCAAGGATTTTTGAGACGCAGGGGCGGAACATGTTTGGCGTCGCAGTCAGTTTCTACTGAGCAAGACCAGACCCGTGTCCTGCGGTTCTATGAAGATGTTGAAGTCTGGGAGTTCGTTGTCGGGCATGACATGAACTACGGGCGCTACAACGTCTACGAGCACTACAAGTTCTCTTGGAAGCCGCTCAACATTGCTAAGTCAATTTGGGATGGCTGCAGGAGGCTTTGCATGACTACCTTCGAGGCCCTACTTCATGGCAGCCATCACAGTGTCCGAGATCAGGAGGACTTCGTTGATCAGTGGGATGCAGTGGTACGGGCAAACGAATGGGCAAAGGAATTCGAAATTGAAAGGTCAGGAGGACTTGGTGCAGATCAAGAAGGTCTCTGTGCGGAGCACGAGAACCACACCCCCTCGCCTGTTGAACAACCTGAGCGACGTGAAGTACCTGATAGAATTCCGGTCGTAAGTACTGGTTTGCATGGTGACGATGAGGTTGAGGAAACTGATGATGGAGGAGACATCTTCGATCGATTCCAAGGTGGAGTTCAAGCAGTACACCACATTGAGGCAGCCCAAGAGGCAGCTACTCAGGAGTACCCCCTCATTGTTATTACTTTTGGCTTAGCCGGAGAAGGAAAAGGACGAAGGGATTTCCACAGTGAAGCCTCGCTACGTGAGGTGTGGAATGGGATTCGCAGGACGTGGCCTGAGTTTCATGACCATGAACTTTACTATGTGGAACCGCAACCGGTCCTTTTGCGCTGGCCCTACATTGTCTTCATTGTGGAAGAACGAGACATGAGGAGTGAAGGACATCTCCCTGTCTTACTCAATTTCAGGTTCCCCAGGGATATGTACAATATCCTTTGGGATTTCAACACAAGGGCTGCATACTTCAACACGGCCTACAATGTTCTCGACAACCTGGAAGAGAATGGTATTGAAGATGTGTGCCAACCACATGGTTTGCGTATATGTCAGGTAGCTGTTGGGCTGGACCAGGTCCGTCTACATGATCGACCAAGGTACACTGCTGGATTACTTTGCGACCTGAACATCGACGACTACCCGGATGATTGGCATCAGCAGCTTGAGGTGTTTCCCAACTTTGAGCAGTTGGCAACTACCGTGTTGATGCTACGACGAGAAGGAGGACTTCATGGAGAACAACTTACATGTAGTCTACAAGAGTTGAGGCGAGATGGAGAAGTACATGTACATCACTTTGGTGTGCACTGGACCCAAACCCAACATCCCATGAACTTTCTGCAGGCCATAAGAGGAGCAGGTGCTACGTGCGACCTGATTGCCATGGTTTGGCCACAACCACCAGTTGAAGGACATGAGCATGTTTGGACCTTCGTAGGTAGCGAAAGGTTGTACTCGCCAAGGAGTCTGAATCTGATGGTGATTTACCAGAGGGATGCTGGAAGGATCTACACTCGGCCTATTGTCTATGACCCCGATAGCACCTTGGCCTCACTACTGGATTCGTTGACATTGCCGGAATGGTGTGAAAAAGGAGGAGGACTCCACGTTTATCGCTTGACATCAGCGGCTCTCCCATGGACGTCGGGTGGATCTCATCACGAGGAATGAGGAACGTGAGGACACTACCCTGATGCAGTTCACAGCCACCGGTCAAAATTTGAAGAAAAGAATCCGTGATGATAATGGTGCGTTGAGAGTCGAAGAGATTATCGAGCACTACCAGACCGAATCGACTGATGAGGATGAGAGTGATGAACAAGAAGAACAACAAGAGGTGGACTATGAGAACGGAGAGCATACACGTGAAGAGGGTGACCCACCTGACGAACCACCAGATGAAGATGAGGAACCGCAAGAAGATGAGAGGAGTGAGTCGAACAATAGAGTCCAGGGGATGGTTTTCAGGAAAAACCACCCAGTGGCACATGTTTGGGTGCACCATGAGGTATACGAGGATTTTGTTGAGGAGACCGCAGAGCAGCTACAACTGGAACCTCGTGACATTCTGGCTATACACCACCTCATACCTGCACCCTTTGATCGACCACATATTGGCTTCTCGGCGTTGGTCAGGACTATTGGCGACCAATACCCCGACACTACAGATTGCCTGGTGCTCCTGGATGTTTTCATCTACAACAGGGCCAATGAACCACAGGAACCCGCTCTCTTTAGAAGAGTTTTGGATATGCCACCACTGTTGACACGACGGCAGCTCATCGAGAAAGCAGGCCTGGAACCCAGGTGTGTTGCTAGACGCAATCGATGCCTTGTCAAGGTCGAAGGAGAACCAATTCCACTTCAACACACGGGTCCAATCTTTGTGCAACATGGCAGCTATGTGGTTATCAGAGTTCCGCCTTTTGAGGAGGAGGATATCCAATGCGAAGCAATGTCCCTAGTTCAGACCAAAAGAGCTCGCCTGAGTCGGACAAGTGCACCGACTCACATGCACCTATTCCGATTGAGTCAACATTATCGACGCCTCCCAGTACCTGAGAGAACTGAGGAACGACTTTGGCTCATAGAAGCACTGCGTGAAAGAGAGGATGAGATCACTCAGGGATTGCGCGCATTACATGAAGTACATGATCCACCTCGCGAGCTTGAGCTGACACGAGAGTCAGTCTACATTGCAGAAGGATGGGGTGACCGGGGAGGAGCGAGCCACAGTGACGATCAGCTCATCCTCCTGGACATCGAGATCAAGCAGAGTTCTCGCACTTGGGACAGACACACAATTCGAAGAGTTGCTTGGTGTCGGCAACGTGCCACTAGAACCTCCTTGCTGACCATGCTGAGAGTACACCACCTTTGCATTGAAAATGAACTTCAAGGATGCCACCTCTTTCTTAACCATGGCAGGATCGATGATGAAATCATCAGACACATACGTGACGGTGATTACCTACGCGTCGAACTCTTCGGAAAGGACCGGCCTTGGGACACCCTGAGTGCTCTCAAGATTTTCGAAGAAGGAGAAAGACAGAGGAGAATCTTTGGAGATTCATCAGAAGAGGCGAAAGGTTCAACCACGAGTTCACATCAGGCAGGTCACCCCCATGTCCTAGACCGCTGGTGTGGTGGCATGTCTGCTTGTGACTCGGATGAACCCAAGGATGCGCCCAACGATATAAACGAGAAAAGGACGATACTGCTGGATGAGTTGATTCCTGGAAGTGGTGGACGCGCTATCAACGTTCACTTTTGCGATGGAATCCAAGGCCAAGTGGTTGCAATTGAGGTCGCCGTACAGCAGGACATTGGACAAGCTGTGAAAACCGAATTACAACAATATGGTCTAGATGACGGACCACTTGCGGTAATTGCTGGCACAACGGGCAATGATTGTGCGGTCTACTTTGGAGGAGCAAGCAGGTGCAATGCTTGTTTTGTTCAGGATGAAGATCCGAGAAGGGCTATTTGGAGCTCTTGCGACCACAAGCCCAGCCATTTGGAAGCGATGAAGCTCCTCTACACATGGGGCTATGTACGGGCCTATGTCATTGAAGTGCAGGATCTCGGGGGAGGTTGCTACACCGTGTGCTACGCACGTGGGGGATACGGACAACTATCCAGACCCAGGCAAAAGGACAAAGAGCTCAGTATCTTCCCACCGCTCGAGACGGGTAGAGATGGGAAAATAGCAGAAAACATCAATTGGAAACAAGGGTCCGCAGGTCGTTGCACTATGAGCCCGGAGATTCTGGAACTTCTTTTTGGCTCAGGCTTTGGGATCTTGAGGAGGGACTTGGAAGGCCTGGAATTACCACCCTGGATGGAAGCGGAAATGCAGATCGCGGAGGATTCCGATCTTGCAAAGTACCACCATCTCAGGATCTATGTTGACGGATCCTCTGACCCAAACAGCCGACTCTGTCATCCTCTGGAAGCCGAATGCTTTGGGAAGCTCGATGCTTGGGCCTTCGTGGTTGTTGGAGTAGGCCATGATGACAAAGAGCATTTCATTGGATGGACGGGTCAGAATGTAATCTATGAGGAGCTGAGTGCGCACTTCATTGGTGCAAGGACACTTGGATCCGCGAGTGCTGAGCGAGAGGCACTGTTTTGGGCGGGTTTGTGGAGGATGTCACAAAACACAACCTTGCCCACCTACTTCTGCTACGATTCGACAACGGCTGGCAACTTTGCGGCGGGACTGTGCGGCACACCGGAGCTCACACTTCAGCATATTCTCTTACGTGGAGTATATCAAGCTCTGGAGTCGGCGTTGGACAAACGGATGGCTCTTGTACATGTTCACAGTCATCAAGGTCATCTTTGGAATGAGCTCGCGGACACTGCGGCAAAGTATGTGAGCAACAATGCCGTATACATCCCTCGACAAGATGTGGATCTACAACTTTGGCGATACCGTATTCCATATCTCTGGATGATCTTCGAAAAGCAGGCAGGGCTTCCAGATCTACATTTCGATGGTTTTGATGTCAGCCCACCAGCCATACCTCGGCCGGTTGCCCACAGAGATGAGGTACCGACAGCCACGGCAACGGAGACACTTAGGATCTGCGTCAGTGCGGCGACTGTCAATGTACGCTCATTGTCTGAAGGAGGACGAAGATCACAAGGCAAGACTGAGTACATCATGGAGCAGTTCAAGGACCTCAATTTCAATCTGGTTGGAGTTCAAGAAGCCCGCACCAATGAAGGTATGAGCAGGCCACCGGATGGCTTCTTACGTTATCGAAGCGGTAGCCAGAAGGGCAATTATGGCGTCGAACTGTGGGTGTCACAGACACAGCCTATAGGGTATGGAAAGAAGGAGGAAATCAAGCTCAAGGCGGCTGACGTCACAGTATGCCACAAGGACCCAAGAAGACTTTTGGCCAGGATTGAGAAGGGTGGTGTCAACATCTTGGCCTTTGTGATTCACGCTCCGCACAGTGGACACGACGACGCTGAGATATCCAGCTGGTGGACGGAGTCGACGGCGATCCTCAATCGCTTCAATGCTGGTGGACGGGTCATCGTTCTGGGTGACAGCAATGCAAGAAGTGGGAGAGGAGACGGGAAGCACGTTTTCAAGAAGGACGACGGTGAGGGCAAGAATACGGGCCCCTTCCGAGACTTCCTCGCACAAGGCGATCTTTGCCTACCATCGACGGGACATTGGCACGTTGGGGATTCGGCAACATGGACTACACCCAATGGAGTCCATGAACACCGCATCGACTACACAATGGTCGGATGTGGTCATGTTGGTGACATTCGTCACTCACAGGTCCTACATGAGGTCGACCTTGGGGACCTTAATCGTCCACCGGGCAGTTGGTTTACAGATGGTAATGGTGGATATGTGCGAGACCGAGTACCACAACAAATGACAAATGGGACCCCAAATTCGATAGGACGAAGATTCTGGATAAGGAGACCACAGAGTACATTGCAGCTGACTTGACTGAGACAAGCGTACCAGCATGGAATGTGGACATTGAGAGTCATGTTGCCCAGTACACGCGACAGGCTCACAACATCCTGGAACAAAGGGCCCCGAGGAAACGAGGTCCTGCCAAGAAACCGTTCATCAATGACAAGATCTGGACGATGAGGTGCAGCAAGCGAGATTTAGAACGCAGATTAAGGCACACACATCGACTGGTGAACAGGGAACTTTTGGCTCTTTGTTTTGGTGCCTGGGCCGGCCGGACAGCGTCCACTCGCTGCCTGCACGGTTGGCGAGTGGGAGCTGTGCGACTGGCAGCAGGCTTGAGGAGAGGAGCCCTGGAACTTCGCCGTGGACTTCAAGCTGCAAAAGGACAACATGTGGAGGAATTGATCGACAACCTCCCAGAGTCAGCTTCTGCTGGCGATATCCTACGAGGATTGAGACCAGTGATTGGAACCTCCAACCTACGAAAGCGAAAAGGATGCAGCCTCCCGCAGATCAAGGACAGTGAGAATCAGATTTGCATCAACAAGGAGGAGGCGACCAACGCATGGGCGGACTATTTCACTGCCATGGAAGGAGGTGAACGAGTGTCAGAAGAGGAACAACGTGTCAAATGGGTCCAGGGTCTCGAACGTCTGGCTCAAGAGACACTTGAGATTGACATCAATGTGTGCCCGAATCTGGTTGAAATGGAGCAGGCCTTCCGCCGTGTTAAGGCGGGCAAGGCGATCGGCTTGGATGGAATTCCGCCGGAGATGTGCAGAGGATGCCCCAGATCGGTGGCGAAGCTATCGTACACACAGATGATGAAGTTGGTGTGCCACGGCCAGGAGGATTTGCTGCACAAGGGAGGTACTTTGGCCGTTGCTTTCAAACGAGGAGATCGAGATCAGTGCAGCTCTTATCGCAGCTTACTCATCTCCAGCCATCAAGGTAAGACGCTGCACAGGGCACTTCGCCAACGCCAGTGCGGACTCTACACTGCCTACCAACAAGCTCAACAACTTGGAGGCAGACCTCGCATACCAGTGTCTTTTGCCAGTCACCTTGCAAAGGCATTCCAGCGTTACCAGGGCAGCCGAGGCAGGTCGCATGGACTGTTGTTTCTGGACTTGGAAGAAGCCTACTACAGGGTACTCCGCCCACTGGCTGTGGGGGGAGTTTGGACGGACGAGCAAATAGCCGCGATGGCTTCAAGACTACATCTTGATGGTGACACGCTGGCAGAGCTCCATGAAAATTTGCGACGTCCTAGCGCATTGGTCAGTGCTGGTGTCCCTCACGGACACCGCCACTACATCGAGGCGATCCACACGGACACGTTCTTCCAGTTACCAGGACAAAGAGACAGGTCGAGAACACTTGCCGGAACAAGGCCAGGAGATTCATTTGCAGATGTTGTCTTCGGCTATCTATGGGCGAAGATATTACGGAGACTTGAGAGCGAATTGGATCGACTTGGACTTCTTGAGCGATTTCCGGCTGCCAGTGCCATCGGTCTGGCATCGCCTATCAATGAAGGAGGAGAACAACAGGTGTTGGGCCCCACTTGGTGTGATGACTTGTGCATCCTCTTTTCAGCTGGTGACGCGCAAGGCCTGGTTACAAAAGGAGGAACAGTTGCCGGTATATTGATTGACCTGTGTAAGAGTCATGGTATGACGCCAAACCTCAGGAAGAACAAGTCGGAGATCATGTTCACGCTCAAGGGCAAAGGGTCACGACATTGGCGGAAAATCTGCTTTGATGACTGGCAAGGACGGCTTCCGGTTTGCTGCTCAGACTGCGTGGAATGGCTACACGTGGTGGGGACGTATCAGCACCTCGGTGGTACACTTCAACATGGAGGAGACCAACGACGAGAGGCAGCTAGAAGAATGGCTGTGGCCCATAGTGCCTATGGAGAACATCGCAGACTTCTTTACAACAACAGACGATTCGAGCTCAGCAAACGCATTGGACTCTTCAAGACCCTGGTGTTACCAAAAGCAGTCTTTGGCATGGAGACTTGGATTCTGGAAACGCAAAGGGACCGAGCACTGTTGCACAGCAGAGTGATGCGGCTTTATCGACGTCTTCTACATGATCGACATGATGCACATCTGTCGGATGAGTACATCATAGCGATGACGGAGCTACCATGGCCGACGGTGTTGATGAGGTCGCTACGATTAAGGTATCTTGGACTGCTGTACAAAGCTGGTGACAAGGCATTATGGTCGGTCCTGAGGTGCGATACACTGTGGTTGGAGCTCATCAAGGCAGATTTGAGCTGGATGTATGAGCAGCTCAAGAACAGCAGCCGCCTCATCCCCCCGGACGAGGACATTGGAGCTTGGGAAGCAATCATGAAGAATCATCCTGGATACTGGAAGCGTTTGATTGGCCGCGCAGTGGCGCACGACACGCTGCAGTGGAAGAACGCCTTTGTGGTGGACGACTTCCATAGGGAGGTTGTTCAGTGCCTCCAAGACGCCAAGATTGTGAACTTCGTCGACCCACATGATCAGACACGAAAGGAGGACGAGGGACAGTACTTCGGATGTTTGCAGTGCCGTACTACTTGCAGGAACTTTGCAGGTGAAGCGGCGCATATGTGCAAGCGCCATGGACATGTCAACTTCGTGCGCAGTCTCATCTCAGGGCCGCAATGTGGTGCATGCCTCAAACATTACCACACGAGAGCAAGAGTGCAACGTCACCTGACGCACTCAAAGAAGTGTCGTGATGAGCTTTGGCGACGTGGAGTCAGATACGACGTTCATGAAGGTATCGGTTCTACAGCTGTCGACAAGGAGGAACACGAGCACCAAGGTCTTGCCCCGGTCCTGCAGGCAGAAGGCCCGCAACAAACACTTAGAGACACGGAGATGCCGGACTACAATGAGGACGTTGTCGAGAGCATTGTCGTGGCTTTAGATGAGATGGGAGGAGCCGAGGACATAATCCCGATCGTGAACCACGTTGTGAAGAAGGTGGAGCAAATGCCGGTGTCTTGGACTGAGGCACAAAAAGCACTCCGGCATATCGCAGGATGTGTGGACGACAACTACGCTGAGCTCTTGGAATTGCCGGTCACCGTGTTGCGACAAGTGATTGATCAGCTACTACATCCCAAAACATGGAGTTGCTTTCAGAAGGAGACTGGAGTGCAACAAAAGGGCAAAGATCTACAGCACTGGCAGAGAGTGATCGTGGAGACCCACAACGCAAGGGACGATAATGTGACGCATGCACCGATCCATCTTCGTTTGGAAAGCACAGGGTCCTCGTGCATGCTTACTCGGGGAGGCGTCGACAAGGGGACCTTCAATGTTTCTTGGAGGAGGGAGCGATACCAGCTGGGATCGTACTACATGTGGTGTCATTAGACATCATTGTGGATCGTGTCTACGGCAACATCCTCGACCCCGACATCAGACGGTTCTGGATCGAAGGGGCCAAACAGAAATGGGTCTTTGGATTTGTGGCTGGACCTCCATGTGAGACCTGGTCTCAAGCCAGGGCTCATGAATTGGATCAAGGTGGTTCAAAGAGCGGTAAAGGGCCGAGAGTAATCAGGACGGGTGAATACCCATGGGGACTCACGTCACTTGGAGTGAAGGAAATCGGCCAGATCCTCTTCGGCGACATCTTGATGGGCTTCGCTTTGGTCATGCTTGTGGTCCTCTACACGACGGGTGGTACTGGATTGTTGGAACACCCGGCGAGACCCAAGGAGGAGAAAGCAGCATCGATCTGGAGAACACCAATTCTGGAATTCCTTTCGCATTTCCCAGATTTCGAAATACACCGACTGCTACAAGGCCACTTTGGCGCTCCCAGCAGTAAGCCGACGGAACTGCTATCCCTACGTACACCAACTTTGGCTCGGCGATTGGCGGCGAGTGCGCTTACCAGTCATGCTCCTTTGGGTACATCTCTGGGTTTAGACAGTCAGGGAAACTTCAGAACCTCAAAACTGAAGGAGTACCCACCGAGTTTTTGCCATGCCATGGCATGTACCATTCTTGACAGCGTGGATTGCGTCGGGATGGCACAAGGTCAGAACCCATCCAGTGATTTCTTGAGTGTGTGCCAAGCTCTGGAAACCACGCTGTATAGCGATAAGATGGGTCACGACTACATGCGATGGAACTAGGCACGCAAAGGTGAATTCAATGCTGGTCGCAGCGTACGCTTCGTCACGCCAGGTGTCAAAAAAAAATATGTTCATGGTGCATCCTGCCCGGGTTGAAAGTTGAACATATAATCACACACCTAGACAGATATGGAGTGGATTGCAACAAAAAACAATGAGAAAATCAAATGTCTCAACATCAGGTGAAAAGGAGACAAGACATCCTGCATGTCAGTCAGGTATTTTGTTGGGCACCGCCCCTGATTTCGAAACTCCAATCATCCCATGCAGGAGGTCGAAATTCAATAAAAGAATAGCAAGTCTCCCAAAAAAAAATGACATTCTATGGTTTTTGGAGTTCAACTCCTTCCATGTTGATCCAAAACGAGAATTGATTGGATGTTTCTCAACATCCACAACAGCTTGGTTGAGTGCAGGCTTCATCACCCATGATGCTGCGAGCCCTTTGCCCTCAATGTGGTCGTCCAAATACGTTGCTTGGACCAGGGTGCTTCCTGAAGGTCCCCCAGGGCCTTGATTTGCCCATCTTCAGAGATCCATGCCCAGTGAGAATGGGTTTCGAAATGGAAGATCCTGGGAATTGGATTGACCACTGTACTTCTAAGATAGTTAGAGCATATGTTTTTCTTTTGAAAGGTTTGTTTTCTTGTTGGGTGTGGACTCTCAATCGTAGATGTGCGCAGTGGATGTTGTTGAAGGTTTGGCATTTTTTGGACAGAGGGTAACTAGTAAAAAAACACAAGGATTATCCCGTTTTTTCAAAGAAAAAATTCAGGTGAGCTGAATTTTTCACTTGTTCACTATTAGAGGTTGGTAGAAAATCTCCAAGTTACCTCTTTAAAAATGGTCCACTTCTACCATCTCCAGTGGCGCGCGCATCAAGCATCAACCGATCCCCCCGCGAGGGGGGGGAAAATTCTCGCCAAACCTCGAGGTTTTCGCCTCCTGAGATCAGAGAGGCCACCCTTCGATGTACTTTTTGCAACTCCCAATTTCAGGCGCGACGTGGTTTCGACGTGGTTTCGACGGTTTCGACGGTTTCGACGGTTTCGTCGACGTTTCACGGTTTCACCAAGCAGATGGGGGGGGGGGGTTGATGGAGAACCAAAAAAAAATACATCCGAAGATGTTTTTTTGGATTGGTGCTGTTGTTTTTTTTGGGGGGTTGGGTTGAATTTGTTGTTTTCCTGTTGATGTTGGGGATTTTTTTAATAATCCTAGACCTAGTTGAGAAAAGTATATGGATGATCCAGATGGGAATTTGTATGAACATGTATGAAGCAACACTTGCAGCTGTTGCATGGCATAGGCACGCTGGGACACGAACATAAGAGCGCTTCGACACAAAAATGATCATCGTCATCGCCCATGATGGAAGATATCCGTATCCTATGTTGACATAGGCCCGGACACCTCTGAAACAATTCTTTCTAAGATCCCACCCACATACCCCTGGAAGATACCCCGGATGTTTCGCCAACAGTTTATGAAGGATTTCCTTTCTTTGTGGGGTTTTGGGGAAGTTTGGTGTATCTTCCCAGGGGCCCTGTGGGCAAAATCATTGAATTTTACCTACATTTTGCTCCATTTAGGGGTGCCTTAACAGTTCAACTACCGGAGTTGGGGGAAGCATTGGGGGAATTCTCAAGGCCAACAAGGTCGAATTTCCTGGTTGCAATGCTGGCTGGCCGAAAAGTTGTTTTGTTTAGGTAGACGTGGGAAATCTGAGATGAATAGAATGAGTCATAAGATAGCAAGGTTTGATCCTTGTCAGAAGTTCCCATAGAAAGTTTTGGTTATTTGTTTCAAGGAACCCAATGTACCGATGTTTTTGTGTTAACAATCGAAACCTTTGTACGCAGATCAGAAGAAATGACACTAATCCTCAATTTTCCAAATCTTGTGGTGTTTTTCGATCTCGCTTCAAAAAGAGTCCATGACACTTAGCGTGCTCATTTTGAGGCTTTTCGTGGTATGTCAAAATTGTCAAAACCTTAAGCCAAAATTACCCAAGACATGGCGGATTTCAAAGCCGTTGAGTAGAAAAATGCATGCATTGTCCGGGCTGACCACCGTCGCGTGGTGGGTTGAGCCCAAAAAGTCTCAGGCTGCTTTGCCGAGAGAGTCCACAGCTCAGGATTTAGATAAATCCTTTGTTCCCAGTTGCTTGAGCTATTGGGCCTATAGGGCTTCTTGCTTCAATGATTAGGTTCGCCTGAAATTGACTTTTCCATTCAGATTTTTGCGTGAAACCTAACGAAAGGTTGGAAAATAAACCAAAAAGAACATCTTAGAGGTGTTGAACAGATAGCAAAAAAGTATGTACATTATATTATATTATTATATTTATAATTCATATAGAGATATATATACACACCCTGATATAGAAAATTTTGAGTTGTAGTCAAGCATCTCCATTTTTGGGCTATGCTAATCCCATTCGGAAAACCCCAACTTTCCTCCAGGGCGTTGCAGCGGAATCCTGTGCCACGCCGGCCGGGCTTGCAGCTGTGTCGACAATGCGGTAGGGGAGCCCGGCCGATTTTTTTTTGTCTTTGGTGAAAATCTCAACCCGCAGGTCACTAGAAAGAGGTGGTTTTGGGGGGGAAATATGATGATAGGTTGAAAAAAAATAATTGGTTTTGTGTTGGGGGGTGGTTTATTAGTCATATTGTTACCTATCACCGATAGTTGGTTTACTTCAGGGTGGCTCGACCCTCTCAAAGTTTGCCTTCATTTTGAAGCAGCAACTTTTGGATACCATGGCAACTCATTTGAATCAGCCTAGTGCTACAGAGTTCCCAGCATTTGTGACATGTGATTTTCTCTTCCGCTGAGACTACAGTAAATGAGGGGAACCAAAAGGGGGTGAGCTATATGTGAGCTCGGTGTGTTCAAAAGTTGCACCAAAACTTGTCACAAGAGAAGCGAACTTGCCAAATTGTTCAAGACATTTGGCCCTTTTGGAGTTCCTGCCAAGGCACGCTGAACAGTTTCCCTGCGGCGGTTCCGGGTCAAGCACAGCAAGTGAGCTGTGGCAGATGCGGACATGTCAGTGAGGCCTGAAACAAACGGGTATGTCTCAAAAAAATTGCAAACTTAGGAACCCCAAGTTCTCTAAAGGGGTTCATTTTATCAGTAGGAAACTGATCTTTTTGAGCCGCCCTCCCCCCCTGTGGCAATAGTGTCATAGTAGGATCAGATCGTACAATGGTCATGGCCAATTTAAATGATTTACCATTGACGCCAATATGACCCCATGTGTCTTCTCCAGATTCATGATTTCTCCTGAATCTTAGTGACGATATCAGGTGCTTTGGGGAAACTCTCCCAAATTGACCTAGCAGTTTGGAAGAAAGCGGAGCTTGGTGAAGGATGATCATTCACGTCACAAGAAAAATCCCAAGTATACCATGAAACATCCATTTCCCTCTCGGTTGGCATCTCATTTTGTGCCAAAGCTGACAGGTAGAGTCCAGAGAACTGCGACATGGCCGGGTGTCCGAGACGATTGGACTGACTGACCTATTTGGGAAGACTATCAATATGTGTGCAGCATTTGTGTGTGCTTGCCTTCATAAGACTGCATATCACTACTGCATAACATGTACACGCTACATCAAATTATTGCACACTGTAGAAATATGCAAAAACACCTTGGCAAATACATGTTTAATTTCATACATACATATACGCCACACATGAGTCAGTCGCATGTCTGTCAGAAGGCTTGGTACTACCATAAATGGCCAACGGGTCTGAGTTGGTGATGTCAGATCCATCCGCTTCTTGTTGAAATCCTTCTCAGTAACTCCATGCTGAGGGAATGGCCTACGGGACAATCAAGCTGCCGGATTGTTGGCGGCGTGAACCCGCCACAGTTGCTCAAGAGTATCCTAAGAAAGTACGAGGTTGCACAAGAAGAGCAGTGGATCTGTTTAGGGTTTTTCCTACTATTGATGGAAGAGATCCTGAACCATGGAAAGGATACTGTATCTATTTATCACAGGTATATGTACATAGTACAACCCTGTAATTCGTGAGAAAAACCTACATACTCAGATTTCCATCAAACTGAAAGGTCCTATGCTTCATGAAATTGTCAAGGTCAAGCAACCCCTAAATGGCGTGCTGAACAGTCATTTGATGTGGCGACAAAGGGAGCGCTGCGGAACAGTCATTTTGCCAGGCTTTTGGCGGATCCCAGACTTTTGTCCGGTCAACGCAATCTTCATGATGGACCCGTCGGTGCGCAGATGATGAAAGAAACATCTTGCCAATGAATTCCCAAGACAGTGATGAATGGATATTAATGGAATCATATGATTCAGTATGAGACGGGATCTTGTAATTAGATGATGATGATGATGATGATGATGATGATGATGATGATGATGATGATGATGATGACGATGACGTGAGTATGATGTAATGTGTTGAGTGTATGGCAATAGTGATAGTACCAATGCTGCCTCAATGTCCCAAAACGGTTTTTGGAGGTTCGGCACATTGCGTCATTTTAACGTCCATTTGACTGAAATTTCAAAGCCCAAGCTCTCACACTGTATACCATCCTCGCTGTTTCAGTCCGCATACCAATCGACGGGCAGCGGCAAGCAGTTCCACTGGCATTACTGCCATGTTTGACATTGCTTGCTGTGAGAAGTTGCTTTCAGAATGCGATGGTGCAAGATCCACGTATAGTGAGGTGAAAACACCCCACCTGTTTGAATAAGAAATCCACTGAAATCCTTTTTATGGAAAAACTACTGTATCAGGCTGACTAAATGATGCGCTTTGCTCGGGTCTTGCGGCGGTTACTTTTTGTTTACTTTACACATATAGGCGAACTGAAGAATGTGGCAATTTTCTAAGGGAAGCCTCTAGACAGATATCGCAGACCCCTCACCTTCCATTTCTTTGACATTTCCAATACTTGCAGAAAAAAAACTTTGCAGCGTGCTTTCACGCTTTGGAAAGTTCCAAGTTATTCATGTACCAAAGTCAAGGCGGCGATCAAAGATGATGTGAACATCTTCACCGTTACCTACAGTGATTTCAAAATCCCAAGATCGGCAAGAAGGGATGGTTTTATTTTGTGAGTCCTGTACCCATTGACTTCCACGAGCCTATCACCCTGTTGCTTTCCACGAACCTACAGGCAGGTCCGAAATTTCCAAATGCCAAGCCAGGCTCTATTGGCAGCCATCATGGCTAGACATGAAGCTGATAAGTCAAATCCTGCCAGAGGTCAGCTGCATGACAATCTGTTGCCAATTTGGGTCGGCGGACAAGACAGTTGTTGATGGAAGAAGTCCTGCACCTGTTGATAGATAACTGGGTGGCGGTTTCAAATATTTTTTATTTTCAACCCCTACTTGGGGAAGATTTCCGATTTTGACTAATATTTTTCAAATGGGTTGAAACCACCAACTAGATGATTAATCCCATTATTTTGAGGGTTTTTATACATCCCAGGTGGGGCGTAGAAGAGGTTTTGCAACTTGGGACGACATGTCACCGGGTAAAGAAACCTCGGCACAAACACAAAAAAAACATCCAAAGTGTTCATGTTTCACGTGCGACATTGAACGAATGAAGACGGAATGATGACTTAAGTTGACATGAAAGTGGATAGCAATCATCACTTTGCAAAAACTTCTATCTAGCAACTCAAAAATGCATCAAAAATCCCAAAATTCATCGTTAAGTGAGGGAAGTTTTTCCTGGTCTCAGAAGAATTTGGGAGGTTTTTGAAACAAAATGGTGCCATACTCTAAGTTGCCGTGATGAGTACCTCCTTTGCAAATCATTACCTTGGTATACCTTGTCTTCAATCCGGATGGTGAATCTAATACAACCAACGGACCTATCATGTTGCAGCTGAAAAGTGTAGGATAATTTGTAGATGCAGTCAGTTCCTGCAGGGTCGGAATTCCAGCCAGTGATTTGTTAAAATATCAAAGAGTGGATCTTAAAGTTTTCCTGCCGACGAGTCAGGAGCTATGGCATGTGCAAAAGGCGAAAAATCCCATACACATCGGTGACTATCAAAGTTCTTAACTCTTGTTGCGCTGTCTCCAAGCCAACAAACGGCCTCCGTCCAGCAATTTTCCACGAGAAATTGCTACTTTTGCGGGGTTTTTCGGACCACACCGTACTGGTAGCTTCAACCCTTAACTACAGGGTGGGGTAGCCGCCCGCTGTCTGCCCAGTGTTGCAGCCCTGAAAAAAAATAGCTATTTTCGGACACCGACCCCTGATGGATCGAACATGCCTTTTCGGGTAAGCACCTGGAACGCGTCCCAATCGGAGCCAGATTTTTGGCTCATGTTTGGATATTGGATTTTTGATCGGTGTAGATTGGATTTTGGATTTCGCTGTTTTTGCCGAGAATTTCATTTTTTCAGTTTTTTCCATAAATATATGGTAATCACGCCAACGCGGAACTCCAGATATATATGTCCCCCGCCTAAGTTTGGTCAGTTTCGCCACTTGTCCAGTGGAAGGTCGGGGATGGATTTTCATCGTATGTCTTCCAACTCTCAGGTACCGATATTCACCAGCTCCCCACGTGGGTGTGCTCAGTGAAATGGGAACACTGCATCACCAAAAAGTGTTCACTCCGTGAAGGGTGCGAAGGAACGACACACGACGAAATCAGAAAAAAAAATGAATCCAAATTGAATAACACTGGAATCGTTGAGAAGGGAACATTTGATCAGAAAAATGTCAGGGAACATCGGGAATGCGGTAAAACTTAAAACCATCCATGAAGATTCCACCCTGGCAAGAGTTTAAGATGGACATCACTGGAAAGTTTGAGGCGCCGGTTGGAAAACTTGGAGCACTTGGGAGAACAGACAAAGCAACTTGGCATACCTTGGGGCTGGCGAGTGGGAAAGCACTTGAAAAGGATGGGAAAGGTTGTTTTAGCATTTTCAGGCAGGGTGCATGTTAAAAGAGAGGGAGGTAGTTTGGAGGATCATTGACATATATATATATATATGCATATGTATGTATTTCATGTTATTCCTCTTATGAGTGGGCGTGCTGCAACCAAAAAAAGACCCTCAAGACAAATGTCTAGCAAATGTCTAACAAATGTCTGTGTCATGATCAAAGTTCATGTTTTTTCCTTCAAGACATTTTGTTGCTTCATTTTGATGCCGCAAAATCTCACCTTCCAAGGTGTTTGATATGTTTAGAAGAGTTCGCTGATGGCGATGAGCTGAAGACGTCACTTGGTGGTGGCGGACCAGATTTTTGTTTTTCTGGGGGTAGGATTTGATATGAATTCAACGCCACCTGATATCCCACGATCATTGCTTGGTAAAATTGTTGCAAATCAGATAGAGCCATAACAATACTCTTAGAGTTTATTTAAATTTGACCTTTGGACCCCATCAAACATTGGATTAGAAGGGTGTTTTATTTTATTTTGACAATCTATCATGTCATTATTTTGTGTTATCGTTTTTGTGCAGAGTTATGTAAGGGGTCTAAGATTTGTTAAGGCTGTTTTGTTTACTTTGTGATTAGAAAATTGTCCTAATTTTGTTTGGAGCACTTTTCCTTGATCGGAGCGGTGTTGGGAAAAAATTCAAGCGTGTCATTTCAAGATGTTTCAGAGGTTTCCATTGGTCCGTTTTTTTGGAGAAAGATCCCAAAGGCTTACTCCAAGTCGAGGCTGTTTTACACTCTCAAGGTCTCTCGAGATGTTTCGTATCCGAAAAAGGAATGTCAAATCGACAATTGGCCTTCTAGCATTGAATTG
This sequence comes from Breviolum minutum Mf 1.05b.01, assembly GCA_000507305.1. Taxonomy (NCBI): domain Eukaryota; class Dinophyceae; order Suessiales; family Symbiodiniaceae; genus Breviolum; species Breviolum minutum. The sequence goes on along the minus strand of DF243662.1, from coordinate 2,338 downwards.
TTTTTTTTTGATTCAGTACAGGAATGGACATTTCTAGATCCAGATTGGCTGGTTGCATCATTGCATATCATTTTGTATCCTTTTATGATAAGAATCTCTTTATGTCCAAACAAAATTCACGGAGTCTGCAGCACTTTTCTTTCCTTACCTTCCATCATTAGTCTCTTGTGGTGAGTTGTTTATCACAAAACTCCACCCTTGAAAGGCTGATGGATTCCTCAACGGCAAGATGTTGGCAAGATGTTTGTGTGTTGAAGGTGACATTCATCCAAGAAACCTTTCCTCCCATAATCATCCATAATCATGGTTCAGTGTAAAATGGGGGGGGCCCAAAAGGTTCAAGTTGACTTTAGCGTTTCAAGGGGGTCGTTTTCCACTTCTATGAATGTCAAGGGAGGAAGGAAGGGTAAAAACCACTTGGAATCACACCTCGGCCCCATGTTGGTGGGAGAGCCAAGGCTGCCTTGTTTGCACTTTTATCACCAAAGGTGCTTTGAAATTGGGGGTGAATTGTTGGGTAGCAGCTTAGCAAAAACCAGCTTTTGTATACTTACCCACAAAACACTCCCAGGGTAAAAGCTTTAGAGTTTAGGGTTTTAGGGTTTAGGTTTTCAGGCTTGAAGGTTGGTTTTTAGGGTTTATGGTTTAGGGTTTATGTTTAGGGTTTACATCAATATTTGATTACTCGAATTCCTCGTGCCTGCCACGATTTTTTGCCTTCCTTGAAGTCACCCCAAAGGGTCGCGGGCAAATCATACGTTTTGGCCGTACACTTACAGAAGTGGAAGTTGGTGCAACAGGGTTGGAATTGCGGACAATGCTGAGATTAGCCGGATTTTTGTTTTTCAGCTTTGCTGGAATGTTATTGGATTGATGGCGGGGAGCCATTTTCAAGGTGGGCAGTGCCCAGTTTGCCTGTTTTCATTGGCTAGTAGGCAATACCGGCATCCGCTGTCCTAAAAATGTCATGTCATCCTGGTGGTCAGGACTGCAGAATGAGAGAGAGAGAGAGAGATATCCTGCATCAGTTGACATGGAGGGTTCTCATTTACAAGGTTTCAGATGGTTTCAGTATAATATATTATATACATGCAAACTGGTGCAGGAGTCTTCCACAAGTTTATGTGGTTTTGTTCGATGATTTTTTCCACTGCTTGCCATGGAGCTTTGCACCAATAATAGTTGACTTTTCAGGTGTGTGGATCAGTGGCTTCGCACAGACAATTCCTGTCCCGTGTGTGTGGCAACTCAGAAGCAGGGCCTGCAACTACAGGAGATTCATGGCAATGATGGAAGCATTGATGGAACAGCAGCATCAGCATCATTAGCATCATCATCATCATCATCATCACCACCATCATCATCATCATCACCACCACCACCACCAGCATCATCATCATCATCATCATCATCATCATCATCATCATCATCATGTTCAACATCTAATTTTCGTTTGCCGTTTGCTGTTTCATTTGAAATATTTGAAATGAAACCCACCCAAGATTTTGGCGTCGGCATGAGTTCGCCCATCGGCCAAGGCAAGCACCCAATTGGGCAAGATACCATGCCTTCGGATAACTGAATTTTGCTAAAAAAATAATCTGATATATGTAATAAATCGAATAAAGATTAGTTTTGAATATGGATCAAGAAATTTTTAAATTGTTGATTTAAATTTCAATAAAAAGATACATATATATAATTAAAATATATATATATATACACAGATAGATAGTGTAAAAAATAAATAAAAAGAAATATAAGATAAAATAGATGTTAAAAGATTGAAAAATATTAAAAATAAAAATATATATATATTTAAAGAATATATATATAAAGATTGTATATATATATAAAGAATATATGTATATATATAAAGAATATATATATAATATTATATTAATATAATATTAAATATTTAGATATATTTAAGTTTTAAAAAAAATGATAAATAAAATAGATTATAAATTTAATATTATAATTTTTTTAATTATATTTTTATGGAATGGTGGGATTTGATTTTATAAAATTATTAGTTATTTTATAAAAAATAAAAAGATTGAATAATTTTTAATTATAAATAATAAAAAATATATATATATATATAATTTTGAACAAAAAATTAAGGATATCTAAAATATATTAGATTTTATATAAATTGTGTTTTTATTTTTATATAGAAATATTATTTTTGAATTATTTTGTTATATAATTAATGAATTGTATAAAAAATATTGGATTTTTTTTGATTTTATTAAATTTATATTATTCGATATATTTTTGATATTTTATTTTATTTATTAGTATGGTGAAATAAAAAATATATATAAAAATTATT
>DF243661.1:9773-30374 GCA_000507305.1 Breviolum minutum Mf 1.05b.01 | reverse complement strand
ATTACTATCTTTTTCAAAATTACCATACTACCATTATTTTACATTACTATACTAAAAAATAAGATTCCCAAAAACTACAATAATATACACATAATTATCCAAACCTCCAATAAACATTTACATAGCTAATAACTACACCATTATATAACCACACAAATTTTTATATTCACCAAATTCACCATATATACATCATATCCCCAATATTTCTAACAAAAATATCTTATCCTAATATCCATTAAAAAAATCCAAAAATATATAGCATTATTATTCCAATAAATTACATAAAATATATATCATCTTATTATATTATTCTTATATTAATATATTATATTATCATACTACTAAATAAACCTACTATACTACAATACTATCATATTACTTTACGACAATACAACTATACTATCTTACTTTACTACAATACTACCTTACAACTATACCATTTTTCAAAAATAATTTATTCTTTCAAATCAATTCTTGTTATTTATTATATCAATATAATTATCAAAATTAATAAAGATAAGAAGATATTAAAATTTAATATCTAACAATTATATGCACCAAAAAACATAAAACTATATCAATTAATTTCAATGGTATTATTTTATCGAAGTATTTCAAGAGTCGATATAACCTTAGGAATATTTTCCAACCCGCTCCGCCCAGCCACTGGCATAGATCAAGGGTGCAAAATCTTACATGTGAACAGCTGGAAGTCTTACAAACTCCAAGTTTTTTTTTGGGGGTGAAACTCCTTCACCAAAAAAGCGTCCATTTTTTGTCGTTTTAGTCGAATCTTTGTCGTTTTTTTTCTCCGAATCTCCGGCGAATTGGCGGATGCCCCCCCCCCCCCGGAAACACATCACACAAAAATAAGCTCATGAATCCATCAAGGCTGTACTTTGAGTTGCCCCATGTCCCAGGATGCAATCGTGGCACATGAAGGGTTAAGGTTTGGATCCCCCACTAAAAGCATAGTAATCCTGGTGGTTTTCCTGTTACTGGGAGGGGGACAACCCAAGGTATACTAAATTCAGCAACCACAGTTTTCAAAGCTTTCTTTTTTTTGGAGTCGGCTCTCCATGTAAGAAAAAACATTCAATGCTAGATTGACAGTGCTCAGTTATAGTTTGACCAAAACGTTTCAACACTTAAAAACAACACTAAAAAAACACTAAATCCCACATGTTTTTTTGGTGACCTTCCAAGAAGGTCCAAAAAAAATCCCACCTGGGTATTTTTCGCATTTTTTTCGGAAGAGAACAGCCCTGAGCTTCGGACGGATCTAGGCACCTGAGGAAACTGATTCTTTCGGTATTTCACTTTATCAGTTGAAAAAGCATGGTCTGGTAAGCAAAATTTAGGCACCCCAAGCTGCAAAATGAAAAAAGTGATCTAGGATTTGAAAAAACCAAACAAAATTCCATACAAAAACTCGAGTGACAAAAAATTATGGGATCCCAAACCTCCCAAAGCTGTTTTCAAATGGGGAAACCATTCTTTGGTGTCACAGTGTGTTTTTTGGACGGAAAGTCTTCATCAAAGAGTGCCGGGACCCATTTGCTGTGGAGCAGTTCTGGATATTCTGAACGAAGCAGTGTTGCCACCTGCCAGCTGTCGAACTGATGGGAATGACGACCTTCGCATACCTACTGTGCAATCGAAACTGAGCCACCTTTTTCGTAGTATCACTTGGTATTTCAGTTTCATGTGGCCATTTTCAAACTATTACAAGATACTATTGGATGTGATGTTATACGTTGGAAAAAACTCCAGCATCAGATGCTAAATTCATAGAGCCATTCGCCCGGCGCGGCGGTGCCAAACAAGATCCAAGTAACCAAATACTGAATTTGTGCAAACACTTGTTATATCTTGTTATACATGTGGAAAAACAAGAGTAAATTTGAGTAAATTAATATCATGAGCAATGTTTTGCCTTCTCAATCTGCCATGATGACACCTTCCCGCCAGCCCCATGGAAAACGATGGTGAAAGTTCACAGTCAAACGGCCTCAATGAGAAGTTTGCGATCCTGGCTGCATGGATTTCTCCCTTTGGTAAACTAACATCGCGAAGATAAAATCCCCATGTTTAGAGGAGGAAATACCTCTTCAACTCATGGTTCATTTTCCAGCCATCGTTTAGCCCCAGTGTGTTAATGATTTGCAGCAGAATTCTCCCATTTTTAGTCCAATCGAGGATTTATAGGGAAGTTTCTTCTGTCCAAAGGGACCCTATAAGTTGGTGAAAACGTGGAATTTTCGGGACAGGAAGGGACAGTCGATCAATGGTGATCCGGATCTATATAAGTGGGGGTTTGTATGTGTGACATGCCAAAAATATTGGGGAGCAAAAGTAATAGGCAAAAGTGAAACCTAAAAACACCGATCGGACATTCTTATAGGCTCATGCAACCAAAAGACAAGACAAAAGAGTATCTACTCAGGTAACGAGGCATGAAATGTAAGTTTCAACATGATTTTTCCTCAAACATATTTGAACATTCCCACAAGGTCGATTGTCAGAGCTTGATTGGCTCAGTGAATGACGTGTCTACAGTGATGGAGATCTGTTTCTGCTTTTTGGGTCCTGCAATTCGACAGTTGGTTTCCATTGTTCCTGCGCAATTTACTTTCATTTTTTTCCGATAATAAGACCACCATGCATCATTGAGATGTAGATAGTTAATGTTGCTATGGATTTTTCTCCAGTTTACATTGAAATCTAACAAACAAATGTAGCATGATTTGTCCAGCAATTTTGGGAGGATGAAACCCAAAATCCCCCAAACAAATACATCGAAGAAACATGATATGTTCATGTCCAGCGGTATCGAGGGCTGACCTAGCGGGTGGAGGTCATTATGCCTTTAGGTTGATGAAACAACAAAAGATTGACCAAACAGCCATAGAAAAAAAAGATGAGATTGAATCTGCTCTTTCAGACGAACATGTGAAACAACAGTTTCACTTTCAATAGGGCGAAGATTTTTGAACATTCAGTTTCAACCATAAGGTCAGATCGAAAGGGAGGACTGAATCTACACAAATTGAAATTGTACGATCTCTAAATCTAGGATCTGGCTGATTTCTTTTGGCACCAACTAAAATTGCAATTTTTTGCCAACAAAAACTGCTGTCCTTTCATGAGGCTTTCTGTAAATGTCAATATAAGATATATATATATATATAATCTCTAAAGAAGAATACATATATATATATATATGTGTGTGTGTGTATTGCAAATCATCCATCTATACACCTTCAAGCAAATTCTTTTCGCCTTTTCATCAACTTTGCTAAATACAACTTCATCATCAGTCAACGGCACAACACCCGTCGTTCCGCACCTCCAGGGACCAGCGTTTTTGCTCCCAGCTCAAACGCTCGAGCCTTGGCTGCCAACCCCAAGGGATAGCTTCAACAAAAGGAAGGCTTCAAACCATCCAAAACATGGAAGATATCTTCCCCAAACAGGGATGGAATGTGATGGATCTGAATTGGGTGAATTGTTTTTTTTAAGGTGTTCTATTTCTCCCAATATGGGGAGAATCGATCTTTGGGAATGCCATCGGTATCAGCTTTCTTGGAATAGAATCCGTTTTGTGACAGAACTTGTTTTGGGACCTGCTTTCCAAATCGCAAAAAACACGGAGAAAAAGACCGTAAAACTCAGCTTTCAACAGTCGGGCAAGTCCATCTTTGGCCTGGTCTTCCAAGCAACAATTCTTCGCAAAATTCGAGGAGTGAACAAAAAAGGTACCCAAAACTAACAACTTTGTATTTTTTTTGGCTTGGATGGCCTTTACTTCACCAAATTGGGTGTGTGTAACCCCCATATTTTTTGGAAAATCTCGAATCTACTTGGTATAAACTCCGTCCTAACTTGATTTCACCGGATCCGTGGTTATCATTTACACGACTCTTCCGCATCCCAGTTGTGGGAGCAACAACGTGTATTTTCCAAGGGGGATCAGTTTTTGGGATTTGGGTTTTGTCGCAACATCTCGGTGAAGTTGATATCTCTTGCTGGATCAGTTGAGGTGGAGGTGTTTTGAACAAATGGTTCTTCAAAAGGCTGGGGTACATAACTGGGTACCCAACTATGTCTGGGGATGTACAGTACAAAATCTTGTGCCTTCCCCAAGACCAGCATAGCCCTCGAAAATATGCCTGCTCCAAAAGAAAAGTAATCTTCCAACCATCCATTTTCAGAGACCAACTGTTAGTTTTGGGGGAGTGAAGATCCATTTCACAACTTTCAACATCCTAGAAATGTGACGAATAGATACCCTCCAGGGAAGGCACACCTATCCCTCTGATAAGGCATAATGGCATACAGTATTTGAGTCGATGGTTTTCCCAACTTTTTGCAGGTGGGATATGTTAGGAAATCCTGGAGATTATCAAACAATGGCAATATTTTTTTCAGCCGGGTCTTTCGCCACCTTTTCCCAAGGTCGAAATCGCCATTGGTTTTTTCCCACCATCGACCCGCAGTGAAAACTCCCACCTCAACTCTCTCGGCGTCCGTTAGAAGGGGGGCATCCTTGGGATCCGGTTTGTCAAGGTGAAGGTCCCAGTCCCAAACCAAGGATGCGTCTTTCCACAAACCCAAAATCAATGGTTGTTTCTGGTTCCCCTTAATAGGTGGTAGGTGGCATATAATCCCCCAATTGGCAGTATATACCACTTATATACCACTTATATATTGCCTTCTGGGGGGTTATATGCTACTGTAGAAACTGAACATGAAGATATGGAGATTCTGTGCATGACAAATATTGGATCTGGATAGTTCTGGAAAGAGATATGCATATGATACAACTGAGAGTTAACTTGGATTTAAATCAAAATGATGCGATGGAGCTTGTTGGGGTGTGAGACCATGGTACCCTCCCTGAAAATAGGCCCATCCCCAAAAAGGAAATTCATCTTCTATCACTTTTCAGAGGCCAACTGTTACTTTCAAGCATGGATTGAGAGAGAGGGGTTCGGGTTGGGCAAGCAGTTGTTTCAGCTGTGGGGGAAATTCTCCACAGGTGCAGGGCCGTTTTCAGGTTTCAGGCATCCCAAATCCATCCACCTTACCCAAGGAATCGCAAACCTTTTTGAATCCACGGGTGATTGGTGAGATCTTTGGTCCAATACCTCAAATTCTACAGGTCAAGGTGTTCTTTATTTTTTTCGTCAAAGTTTTTTTTTGCTTGAAACATCGAGGAAACTCACTACAAGTGGTTGGGTAAGGGAAATTGTCGATGTTTTTTTCCCGGCTCTTTTTTTTTGTGACACCCTCGGATTAAGACGGCATTCATTTCAAAATCGGTGCAACATCGCAAGTTTAAAAGTCATGTATCAGTGATGGCATCTTGCTGCAGGGGGCTTTCTATCACATGTAGTTGCAGTTCAAAAAGAAAGATGCTTGAGAATGACACTCCCTTGAGCATAGCCTCTGAAAAATAGCAACTGGAAGAAGACATTGTTTTGGAATTGCCTCGTCTTACTTTTCTATCGGCTAAGCTAGTTCGCAGGATGGTAGCCACCAACATTCTGAACATTCTTTACTGAACAGAACCTGAGCTTTAGCTACTACTCCTTCCAAAACTTTTGTTCATCCCTTGAAATCAACCGTTAAAATGATGTTCTGTTCATTTTCCTCATCACTGTCGGCTGATCTGATATCCCTGCCTGAGAAATTTTGGTTTTGAGGTGAGCTTTCAGCGGTTCAATGGTTGGTGAAACCGGGGGGGAAACGTGACACGGGCAAATGGTGAAACTTGGTGGTTGCATCCACGTTTTGCTTCAAAACTTCCAGGAAAAAAACATCTTCGAGTTGAAATTGTTCTCATATTCTGCCTACTCCAGGATGGCAAAGTAGGCATATCTATGTATACATGTAAAAGTGTATGCATATCTCACTTCGGAACCATGAAAGAAGTGTATAATGTATAAATTAGCCTTTTTCCCACTAGATTCAATGAGATATCCGTAGCATCTGACAAGGTAGATGGCAGAGCTTTTGTGGAGCTTGGATTTTCTCTGCGTCTGCTACACACCTGCTTGCAGCTGTGATCACTTGCGATAGAAAGAACCAAACGTCCATAAATATCCCTACATCATCAGTTGTGCTTTCAAGTTTTAAGGGAATCTGCATAAATTCTACAGTTTTCATCATCCGAACTGTGTCGTGAATTTCCACTTTCCTTTCCTGTAGAGATCACCCAACAAAAAAAACGTGAAAATCAACCTTTGACAACAAATTTCCGAAAAAAAACACGTTGGTTTGAAACCACCAGGCACGGTGTGAAATTGGTGGTCGCAGCCCATTTCGAACCGCAGGAGCAGCAACTTTGGCAGGGTTTGGGCGCCAGTAATCAATGCTTATCTAACAGCAAGAGTAAGTGGTAGGTACTAGGCATTACAAAGGATAATTTCAAGGGAATCCTAACTACCCCCCCCCAAAACTACCCCCACCAACAATAAGGGTTTAACAATGGGTTATGCACCATCAATTTTCCTTAATAAGGCCTTATTAACCCCTTATTCCTGGGGGGGGGGTAGTTTTGGGGGGGTAGTTAGGATTCCCTTGATAATTGGATAACCGCCTCCAGTCGCAATGTACAATTTGAATCCATTTTTGGAAGGTATTCTCTATGGTCATTTTGGGGTTGACCACTATTTTGGATAAGTCCCCATGTACTTCAAGTGCTGTAAAGTGGTCCAAACATACCCCACATTCCAGGTCAAATGTGACTTAGTGCTGTATTACCACCGGTACAGTCACATTGGTATTTGCTTTGTGATAGGCCCACGCCATGTCATGTCCGGCAGAAACGAAGCGGTTGAGCAGTTTTTGAGTGCAGTGAAACAGCACTTTGGTCGCGTCTCCATGCTGACAATGAGGTTATCTCTTGGCTAAAGAGTGTTTCTTGAAGAAATGTCAAAGAGGGGATGAATGTCAACTCATTCTCCCCTGTTTAATTCATAGCTAATTACCCGCTAAAAATGATGTCCATTGCCTGCTATGCAGATTGAACAAAAAACAGCATCATGGGGGTGCCGTGGATAATATTCATCCAGGGTTCAGATTGTTACCCTCCCTGAAACTAGCAGCTGGCCCCTGAAAATTGATGGTTGGAAGACGATCCTTTCCTTTCGGGGTCCGCCATCTCTTCAGGTGAGAACTGTTGATGGAAGAGATTCTGCACCAGTTGATATGGTAAATGTCCCATTGTTTACAAGGTTTTGTAGACATCCCCAGGTGGTGCACAGAATCTCCGAACCATCAACAGTATGTTAGTTTCAGGGAAGGTTTTCTCGTAAGTTGGCATGAAAGAACAGCCAGGTGCATTTCACCCCACAGGTATCACTCCTCATGGTCCTCCTAAGGTTACCGACTTGTCTTCACAAGTCAAGAGCTATGGGGTATGAGAAACACATGGAAACCATGGCACTTCCCAAAAAGTGCCTTACAAACACCCGCTGGCGCCATTCTTAAAGGGAACCAACTTCTCTTCAAACCTATGTTTTTTTTTGGGGTGTTATGTTTTTACTTTTGATAGTATTTTATGTTTGTAAAGTGCACTCATCAACAACTCAGAAGGAAAAAACTCGTTTGATTTTACAGATTTATGTCACTGACAAAAGGCACGCCTAGTTTGTATATCTTGTTTCTCTGCAAGTTTCAAGCCCCCACTTCCCCGATACATTGGAAACCCCACGGCTCGCATGGAATCCCAACGACATGAAATCCCGAATTCCCGGAGTCAACATGGAGACATTTCACATCACGGTCCACGTCCTGAGACGGCGTGTCAAAAAAAATCGGCAAAACCACTGTGGAGACAAGGAGCGTTTGGACACAAAGGATTCGTTTCTAAACATTTTATATAGTCGTTTTTTTTTTGGTGCCACTTTGGAATAAACTATATGCTCGTCAAAATGGATCATTTTCCCACAATTTTCAAGGTAAATAATTTGAAACATCTTTGAAACCATCAGCTATAGCAATAAATCAAACATTATACTTTGGGTTGCCAAAACCTCCCAGGATGCCAGGTTAAGCTCAAGGGATCCCTCAAAAACCCTTTACTGGGAGATCTCCAAATGATCCAACCAACTCCCATGAAAAAAAGCACATTTATTGGAGATTCCGCCCCAAAAGCAGCAACAAAACAAAACCAATCTGCAATTAGAAGGATTTTTTCATTTTTTTTTGAAGCAAAACTCTGACTCTTCCGTTTCCCATTCGGATCATCTCCTCTTCACGCATCCTCCTCATCTTCCTGCGATAGCATTAGGATCACGGTGTTTTATGCGCGCATTTTTCCAAAAGGCACCTTTGAAATTCGAATCTAAAGCATTGCAACAATTTCTGTTCCAACCTCTGCAGGAAAAAGTCGTGATTGGAAATGCTTGGCACATGAAAAATGCAAGATGACCGTTTGACCAGCCGGGAAAAAAACAACCGGTACTTCAAACACTTTTTCTAGTGTCTTAAGTAAAATTGCAGACTTTTAGTTGAATGAGAAACCTGTGTTCATAACCTTTGCTGCAGCACGAATCTTACATTTTCGGACCCGAAAAAACGTTGATTTGCCAAGAAAAATTCGCGCAGCTGAAATAAGTCCCTTGTTCCTTTCCCGAGCCCACCCCCTGTCATTGCAACGAGTCTTTTTGGGAAGGAATCCCTTCCTAGACCACTACCTTCTCCCGTGAGTGTGCTTCTAGGTGATGTCTTTTTACAAATTCCCCAGACATTTTTTTGCATCTATATAGGTGAATATACAAATCACAAACCTTGAACTGGGGATTATAAACCATAAATACCCACTATATAGGGCTTATATAGGGATTTCCCATAGGGGTACGTTGGTAGGGGTACATCCAACTATCCCCTGAGTGTAGTTCCTTCCTGAAAAACCCAACCTGTTAGGTTCCACCAAATCACCTATGATGTGACTAAGTTGACTAACTACCGTCCTCGGCGATTGGCTTTGCCATCTCCTTGGCCATCTTCTCATGCTCGTCACGGGTCCTCGTTGCAAAAAAAACATGAAACAACCGCGGGGTTTGAGGATGGGGACAAGGAGATTTTGCGATGCAATCAAAAGGGAACTACCATACTTTGGATCTAAACCCCCCCCACCTTCAGTAACAGTAAGCAGAAGGTTTTTTCGTTGGAAAACCCCGATCCTAAAACGGTATTGTTATCCTAGTGGGGACCGTTACTGGGGGTAGTTCCCAAACCATTCCGGTGGATGGCTTCAGGAAATCTTGTAGCACTTAAAAAAGTGAACCCCCACTAGCAAAAACATGGGAAAATTCTACAGCTCCACCTGGCTGTTGCTGGATTTTTTTCCCATTTCAAAAGGGTATCTTGTTGTAAACCCTAGGAAGTTGCATGATGCCAGTGAAGCTGAAGATTTCTAGGGAAGTACAAGCAAAAATTTGAAGAACATATTTTCGTGATGGTTTTCATTGGTCCCTCAAAGTCATCTCACCTAAAGTATAGCAAAGACAGGCAAGGACCATCAAAAGAAAACTTCAGGATTTCCATCCAGAAAGAAGTCCTCCGGAAAACCCATCCCACCCAAAAAAACCCATCCAATTGATGGGGGTTTAACGAAATGAAGGTGACCTGCTCAGGCCCTTTTATCACGGGAATGTAATGGCACCCCAGGGAGGCGGTGGTATTTCGGGGGGGGGGACACCCTTAAATTCCCATGATTTTCAAAAAAGGAAAGGAACAAACATCTTCTCGTTCCTGTTTTGGACACTCAATATTTGCCAAAGGCTCTGAAGTGTGCGTTCGACCAGCTCCAGCAAAGGCCTGGCTAAACGCAAACAGGCAAGCGTCAGGCCATGGAACTGGAGAAAAAATATATGAAAACCATTACAATCACATCCTGCTGTGAAGATGAAACACTATGTTTTATTTGGTTCAGGGGTTTCCTCTCCAAGAAAACTATGTGTTCATCCAATACCTTCAGCCTAGAAAGAAACATTCAGCATCCAATAAATAAATTGACTCTCAACTTAAATCCAAGCCCAGTTGCCCATTTTGACCTTTGTTTGCCTTTTGAAGTCGATACTTTGCATTTTAATCTGGGCCATGATGCCTTTCAAAACATCACCACCCGGAAGGCCTATTGAGCTGAATTTCAGCTTCACCTGAAACAGATCATGCAGCTGCCGAAAGTTTGAAACACAGATTCGCAATGTCCGCTGGTACAACCCGCCAAATTTCTGATCTATCAAACACATATCGCTATTTCGCATTAAAACAAAAATAAACATCTGATCAACAACATTTGCACAAACGCCAGCACCATCTTATTTCAAACAAATCCTTACCTGCTAAGTTCACTTTGGAAAAAACGGTTTGAACTTTTTAGTTCCTCTTCAAATTTAAAGCCTCAAGATTCCAATCCTCCAAAAAAGTTGGGGGAAAACAAGTCTGAACCACCAAAAAGCTGGCATAAAGACTCCGGGACAACGTTCACGGCCAAGGAGCTCATCTCCGGGACGGATTGCCGTGACTTGTATTCCATCTGTCGCTCAATATCCTGGCATCGAAAAACCGGTAGCCAAGCCCCTGCGAGAAACGAGGAAAACCCCAACTGTGGATGATGAACACAAGCAGTACTGTATCCCTGAAAAAATGAAGGGGGATAGCCGAAAAATCATTAGACAACTTTTGGCATTCTCCTTTCAAGACTTGGGTCTGTTCAAAGGGTATCTATGCTCAAAATTTCAAGGGTGTATTGAATCATTGAATCCGTGAAGGTTCTGGGAGGGTTACATCAACCGGTCGTTGAGATTACCCGTTTTGTACCAGTTCTGGGGTCATTCAGAATGATCGTTTTGTAGCATGTCTAGTTGGTGGTTGAGCCACTCCCTTGAGCAAGGGCAACATTCAACTCCAACATGACATGAACCATGAAATCCTGAGTGGTGCATGACGGGATCCTTATGGCTTATGAAACAATCCCTTTACATCTGGGCAGTACAATTTGCGATATACAGCAACATATCCAGGGTTTTGGTCACTATTCATCTGAAAAAATATGCTCGTCGAACTGAATGGATTCCACCTTCCCAAGTGTCGGGGTGACACTTCCCAATAAAACATACTCGACATCACCACCTAGATAAGTAATCAAACACGGTTGGGGGTTCAGTTTCATCCTAAACCATCTAAAAACCGCCCAACACATCGTGTCCAAAGACGCCATGAACCTACACAAATCAAGCTACCGGTGGCCACTTGGGCCAAGTTGATCTGGCGATTTTCGACACAAAAACAGGGCAAACTAAGCCCCACAACCTTCATTGGTTCAAGGTATTCTTCCACCTCTTCAATAAACAATTTGCTGAACAAATTGTTGACCAGTGTGTTCAACATCCTAACAAAAACTAAGAAGCCTCAAAAAATACAGTATACATAAATAAAACCAACCCATGTGAAACGTTCTTGGGAAGTGGTACCCCCAAAGTGAAGCACTCGAGCTCTGAAACTGAGGATGTGTTCTTCCGAATCCTTCAGATGTGTCTCAGCCATATTCCCCCTGAAAAAGATCGATGCCAATTTCAGGGCTTGATCCAATTGCCTCATTTTTTATCCCAGCAGGAAGGAGAGTCAGCCTTTCAACCTGTGCAAAATCAAGGGAAAGAATCATCCACCCCCAAACAAAGACACCTTGCGATGCTCCATATTTCGCAGTTTGCGGTCAATGACTTTTTGCTTCTCCACGGCATTGTACTCCTGATGCCAGATTTTCTTTAGCTGGCTTCCCCCCGTTCAAAAAAACATGGAAGGTTTCCATCAATTCAGGATGAACCCCCAACAACAAGTCTCAGCAACTTGAATTTCTGTCGGGTCATCTTGGAAGCGTTTTCCTATCGCTTCGGGGATTTCCATCGAGCACAATACCGGGCTCCATGCTGAGAAGATTGACAAGACAAGCTTCCTCACCATATAGTGGGCTTACTATATGTAATCTATACCCACGGTGGAACACATCTTTGTAGAAGTGGATAGTACAAAATCACCCTGGGGGACCGTAATTTCTATATCATGTATAAAGAAAAACACAAATAACTGATCAGCGCCCAGACGTCATGCCCTTGCCATCTTCCCAGTGACTCTTATGCAATCAACACGTGGTGCCTCAGCATCTCTTTCTAAAATGGCCGCTTGGATCTGCTGAAGATACTTCTCCTGGCAAAATAACAGGAGCCCGTGCTGAATTTTTTCTTGCAAAAAATCCGGGGGAACTAAGGGTTCGTGCCCTGAGAACAAGCAATGGCATTTTAAGATTTTCTTAAAGCTTTGATCCATGATTTTGGACGTCACATGCAGTTTTCTCTAAAAACAAAGGCAAACCAAATCATCTTGGGCCGGAAATTGCCGGAAATCGCCCGAACATGCAGAGAACCCTGACCCCTGGTGCCTCATTCTTCCGGGAATCCTTTTCTTCCATCTGTTTCAACAAGTAGGCTTGGTTTTCGAAGCGCATCCTTAGGAGTTCAGAACTTGCAGCTTTCCAAAAAAACAAGGTGAGAGTTTCTACTTGTTTTCTTTCTGCAACCCAATCAACCCATTTAAAAAATCAAAATTGGATCATTCCTTCGGGTAAACGTTGCAATGTAGGTTTCCCCGACCTGATGAAGAAACAACAAGATTCCACCCATCTTTGCTTAGGCAAATCTTTGAAAAAGAACACCATTTAAGCATATTTAAGAAATCGGTTCTTCGCTCTTTGGCTGTGTTTATCAGGTATGATCACTTTGTAATTGGGGTGTAGATTGGTAATTCAGAACCAATGGACCAGGCTTCAAAAATATAGGGGTGATCTTGCACAGCTGTTGCTCAAACATTTGCATAGGATTTTGCAAAAACTCAGAGTATACTGTATATAGAGCACACACACATACACACCCCCTAAGGTTTGATCGGATCAAACAATTTTGCCGAGCCACTGCTGCAAACGATTTTGCTTCACGGATTCGGCTTCGAAGTAATGCCTGGTGCCAACAACGGTGTCAAAAATCGGTTTATTCACACAACCGGACCAACAACCAAGATGACAATGGAAAAACAACCATGAATGAAGACTAGTTGGTGGTTTCAACCGATTTGAAAAATATTAGTCAAAATGGGCATCATCCCCAAGTAGGGGTGAAAATTAAACATATTTGAAACCACCACCTAGAAGATTAATTTCCTGTGAAGAATGGTGATTTTCCACTGCCATGTTGATTTCAATGGAGAGAAAGTGACAATGTAGAGCCGCACGGGGGTCCTTTTTCACATTTCCAGGTTGCAGGAAAGGTGCATTTCGGTAAAGAAATATAAAAACGGAACCATCAACCATACATTCTTGATGGTATTTCAATATTTACATGCGAACATATCCAGAACGCTTTTCCATACCTATCTTACTTCCAAGCTTTTTTTCCGGGGGGGGGGGTAAACCTTTTACAGAAGCATCCAAATTTCACCATGCACCACGTGACCGCATCCCGGCATCCACAAGTCGCCTGTCTTGCTCTTCCGCTTGCAGGGCAGCTCGCTGTGCATCGTTGTCGCCGGCACCCTTCTTCACCGTGTCCTTCATGATGGAAGGCCAGGAGAAACGAAAAATTGGGACTGGGAAGGGAAACAGGATGAGTTAAGCAAGCTATATAGTTGGTGATTGAAGCATCCAATTTCAAAAAAACATGTTTCTCATCAAATTGAATCTTTACTGTATCTTGTGAGAAGTTGAATCATTTTCCTGCTTGGGATGGACCAATTCCATACTCTAAATTTTCTAAATATTTCAGGATGCTTATATCACACGACGCATCTGCCAAACAAAACATTTAGAAAAAACAAAAACATATCATATATCATAGTCTGTAAAAATATTATATTACATAATCATCTTCTACTACTCAGGTCTATTTGCAATAATAAAAAAAACAAACATATTGAAAAACCACGCAGGCATCTTGCATTCGCAAGTCAAGTCAATGACTCAATACGTGTTTTTTTACCACTGCAGGGAACTGGGGGAAGTTTCTCCAGTTCCGGAGGAACGGGTTTGTGGCGCCAGGGCCCCGCACCACATTCTCTTGTAATTTCTTCATCAATTCAGACTGTCCTGAGATTGATTTTCTTGACGATGATCTAAGGATGATAGGAATTCCATGGAATTCCATCAAGTTACACCATTCAGAAGCAACAGCTTCAGATTTTTTTAAATACTTCAGGGAAAGGACCTTCAGCTATGGTTTGGGTGTACCCATGTTCCATGGTATGAAATCCTGAAAAATGACAGTTAAAGAAGGAAACCCAACCACTTAACATTAACAGAATCTCATTGGAAGCAGTTGAAAATTATCCACAGGTTGCTTGTTTGGGGGGTCAGGGTATTGGTTGTGACCTGGGGATCCTTCGGATTATTGCATCACTAGTTGGTGGTTAAACCAACCCATTTGAAAAATATGTTGGTCAAATTGGATCATTTCCACAGGGTTCGGGGTGAAAATGAAAAATATGTGAAACCACCACCTAGATCATTATGGAAATCCATAATCCAACCAGCTACTTTGAGCTTTGGAATCTGTGACATTGAAGAAGTCACCATGAAACGAAAATTGCCAGGTACCAACTGGTAAGCTAACATGGCTGGCTGGAAAATGGGCTGTTTGAAGACATATTTCCTATTGAAAATATCTGAAAATTGGGGATTGTCCAGCCATCCATGTTAGTTTACCCAAGGGTAATCATTGGGTGTTAGCTTGGGAATCATTGGGATATTTCAAACCACTTCAGTTAGTATGTCAGTATCAATAGGCTTCAATGACCAAAAAACATCAGGAATACTTCAAAACACTTCACTTGTCATGTTAGTTTGTCATCTGTCGTCCCGTCATCATTGACTTATTCCAAGGATGAGCCCTCCAACTGTATCCTAAGTGTGTGAGCAACTTTGACAAACCTCATGAACTTGGTCTAAAAACATCTTAGTTCCTAGCTACATATGAGAGAGCTTACATATTATAGATGCTGATGGGAGGGATGTATCTCCACCATTTCCTTGTGATTCCAAAACATGTACTAACACCTTGATCATTTTTTGCACCCTCCAACTCCTAACGCCTCCGATTTCTGCTTGCTTTTGCCCAAGAATCGCTCCATACGTGCCGCCAATTCATGAGCACGTTGTTCTTCCTGCTCGTCCAACAGGCGGTTATATTCCTTCATGGTTTCAGCCTGCCAACGTTGCAGCGATCCGCGGCGATGGCGCAGGGGGTGTCGTGGCCTTCCTTGCCGGACCTTGACCGAATTTTCTGGTTTCTAGGAAGGGTATAGCATCCCTAAAGTTCCCCAAATAGCTTTCCTCCCCAAACATCCCAAGTGGTTATGGTATGGCACCCCCCAAAAAAATCTGTCAAGAACTGGAAGATGGAACCAAAAACCTGTGGAACAGGTGCCTCCTTTTCCGTTGCTTCCTTCTTCGCAATGTTGCGGCGCCGCTGGTCCTGAATTGCGAGTTGATTGGGAGTTGAAACCATTTGAAACCCTGGTAACACATGGGGATTCTTCATATCAACAGGTGTGATATGACGTGATTTTCTCCGAAAAAAGCATCCTTCCAAACTTTTCGTTCGTGCCTCAAAAGTGGGGGGGGGGCAGAAGTAGTGACCGAACTATTTCCGCTGGATGGATGGATAAACCTGAAGGGAATCCCCCTTCACCCGAAGCCACCAGAGCCTCAAAGAATCTTTTCCTCGATCCATGAACCCAAAGATTGATTCAGGTTAACTAGTGGGCAGAGTAAGTCTAAAAGCCCGTGCAGTCCTCCATGTTCTCCTCAAATACCTTGCGCATGGCCCTTTTTGTTTGCTCCTCAAGGAATGCCAGGTTCCAGTTGAAGATGTTAAAGGGAAGGGATTGGAAAGATATCAATGATATCAAAAAAACAAATGTACCCCTGGAAAATTTCTATTTCAATGGGAAATACTGCATCTACCCCCCCCCCCCCACCTAGTAACATTCACAAATGACTATTTATAAGGATTCCCTACCATAAGTGTAATAATCCTGGTGGTGACTCTTACTGGCTGGCAGCTGGATCAAAGCCTTAAAAAACAAGTCCCAAGTCAGCGGTTTCAAACATTTGAAATTGATATCAAAAACGCATCAAATGGACATCTGCTGGGACCCTAAGAGATGTTATGGTCCATGACCCCACTTTCTGTAAGAACAGTTGGAACGACATTGGTTGGTTTCCCGAAATCCGGTGGGTTCATCAGGATGCCTATGATGGGATACAATAATCCGTACAATGATGCACTCCCCAAAACGAACACCAAAAAGGAAATTCACCTTCCAACCATCAATTTTCAGGTGCTGTATTAGTTTGAGGGAGGGTAATCCCCGTTCCTCGTGAGTAGTAGAATCTCTATAGAATCCTTTGGAAAAAATATTGTCCCGCCCTTTGCGCCCAATCCAACATCTGATACCTGATCGGACATTGGAATTCCTTAGGTTGAATTTCAAGGAACCCCGATGCAATCGTGGCAAATACAGGTCTTTATAGCAGCTATCCCCCCAAACATAAGACTAATCATCTTAATCAAATCGCTAGAATCGTGGGGCAACTCATCATCTCAACCTATTATACCATGCCTGGAACTAAAATATCCCACCAAACGGGAAGACTGGAACATCATGGACTCAAACGTGCCAGCCGCGTCCTTCTTCTTCTCGTAGCCTTGGGGACCAGGGTTTCGTGGTGATTCACGGTCACACAAAACTGATGTAGTTTGATACGCAAAACTGGCAAATTAGTAGAAGTCCTAAACCCGAATTAATTGTTTGTTGGGCTAGACCCTTTTGGTTTGACCATAGATATTTCTTTTGCCAGTTTTCATCTGCAACAAAGTCTTTTCAAGCAATTCTCAAGTTCTAAGAGGCTGGAATTGTGTGTAGCAAAAAACCCAACTTGGTGAAAAAACTGGACCTCAACTTCACAATGAAACCAACTTCCATGCCTCAAAAAAACCCTCCCCCTTGTTGGAAGCCAAAGTGGCGTCGCTGCTCCACTTCCATTTCATTCACAATCTTCTCCACCAATGACCTCACACCGAGGTGGAAGCAGCGGCTGCAAGTTGCCCCCTTGATATTCTACAATTGCCAAAAAAGAACGAAGATAGCAATTAGCAACCGGTACACAGATTCTTTGATGAAAAAACTTTCCTTTTGGGAAAGTAGACATCTTTTTTTGAGGTGTTTTTTTTGTTGCTTCCAAGCATTTTGTCCCCTGAATCAAGTGAAAAGAATCCCTTCATTTCTAGTGAGCCATCTTGACGAGATAGGGATTTATCATCATCTTCAGAATGGAAGCTTATTCAAAAACTACGATGGGTGGCTCCCAGATTTTGTTGGTTGGGGAAAAACATGGTGTTTTTTCGGTTGTGACGGCTGAGGGGATGTACACTCCCTGAAACTAACAAAGCCCCTAAAAATAGGCAATCCCAGAGGAATTTCATCTTCCAACCATTGATTTTCAAGGGCTATGAGCTGTTAGTTTCAGGGAGGGCAGTTCCCAACAAAAACAGTCAGGCTGATTTTGATCGCTGAGTTGTCGCGACGCTTCTTCATCCTTCTTCTTCTGCACTTCTTCATCCTTCAGTTTTCGCCTTGGCTCAAACACGTAGCAGCGCAAGATGTGAAACCAAATTGGATATCAAAAAATGGAAAGGTGGTGACCAGGTGGTGGTTTTTCAAAATGAATGAAAAAAAGACTGTGCAGTCAATCACCAAATTACAATTCATTAATTATTCATGGGGACAACCAGGCCTCGAGACCCGAATCCCAGCATATCATCCGTCCTCACTTGTCACCGTTACCAAAAACCCTGTGGGGTTTCTGAATCAAATCCTGTCAGACATCCTCCCTGAAACTAACATGGCCCCTAAAAAATGATAGTTGGAATATTAGTTTCCTTTTGGGATGGCCTATTTTCAGGTATTATGTTAGTTTCAGGGAGTGTAAATATTTGAGTTGCCACCACCTAGCAATCAACCCCCAACCCCTGCGGAACATTTCGAAACAAAGGCAACTTCATGGGAACTCACTTGCAACCTGGTTGCTCATATTCAAGTTGAGCATCTCGATCCAACTTCTCCTGCAAGTTTGCACTTAGAAGATATGGTGGTAAAACAAAAAAAATGAACATGGGTGGTAGGCCACACTTGTTGATAAGTTTATTTTTGACTGGTGAAATCTGTTGTTGTTTTTGATGGATGGATTGAATTGATGGATTGCTTGATTGGTAGGTTGGCTGGCCAGCACCAGTGAACATTCAACAGTATGTGTATATAAATTTGAAAAAGTACATATGTGTATTTACATCTTAACCTCAAACATCATGGGATATTACGCCCTACCAACTGCTTCGCCAAATTTCTGAATCATTAACAGTATCACTGTATCACTTCGGATATGCCTGCGGAAAAACACAAAAACACATCTCTACAACCTACCAAATCCAAAGGGAAATCCCGAAATCCTCACCATGATATCTTTTCCCACTGTTACCAAGGCATTTTCCAAGATAAACCCTGAAAGCTCCCTACATGGTTGGTTGGTTCATGTTGCTTGCGAGATACCCTCCTGGGAACTGACATATCCCACCATTGGTAAAGGAAACTCATCTTCAAAGGTACCTTTTGGAGGGGATATATTAGTTTCCTTGAGGAAATTTCTAGAATCGGCGATTGACCAACAGTAATTTCCAACTTCTGTAGTTTAATCACCGTCCCAATGCCCATCACTTCGGGTTGTGCAAGGCTGGTCCTTTACAATGCGCTGTTGCTTTTCATCCTGCAGCACGGTGGATGTGTTGAAAGGTGAATACCCTGATCTCACCTGGATACCTTATCTCATAGCAAACAAAATTGAGCCAAGGTTCGCGCATCTCTCTCTCTCTCTCTCGGGCTCTTCCCTTTCTGTCGGTATATGACAACAATGTCATAGTAATCCAAGCTAACCCTGAACTATCTTGGGAATAATTACAACCATTGTGAAGGCATCTTACAAGGTAAGGTTGAGGGTTGATCATCCACAAATTGACGGCAAAGCACCTGGCTGTTGCTTTGTTCCATTGTTGACACCCCTGTTTTTGACATTCCTAGGTGTTGGTCAATCTATTTGTTGGACACTCCTGTAACTGGAGAGCCTTTGTTAAACTCACCATTCTTCATTGCTATTGTTTCTTAGCAAATATTGCCAGAAGCGTAGCTGTTGAAAGTTACATTAAAGAGAATCCCAGCAAGGAAGGTCTTAATAAGGCCTTACGACGAGAAAAGGGTGTCTAAGAACCATTACACACTCCCTTTAAAAACTAACATGGAATCTGAACATGAAACCCCCTTAGAGAAAGGAGATGTGCCTAACTTTGGGCAAATCTCTCAACAATTTGACCCGTCCTGACGAAGCTGCTCTTGTTCCTTCCAGCGTTCCATTTCCATCAACGAATTCCTGGGCAAAAAGGTTTGGAAGCCAGAACTGAAAGTCTTCCGTCTCCGGTTGTTTTGAGACACGCAGTTGGAAAACAACCCTTAAACCTTTCCTGACATTTTTTGCTGCTTGAAATTCCTCTTCCAGATCGGTCCGTATCATTATTTGGAATAGACATCATCAAAAGAAGGCTGTATGATCAGGATTTGGAAAAACACAGGCAACTTCAAATTAAAACACAGGGAATCAAGAAAAACATCAAAAAACCCATGCCCATGCCCCAAAATATGGCTTCCTCAAAAACATCAGCAAAAAGGGTGCCATGAATCCATCATTTTGGAGGCCCTGAAGGTGATACATGCCCCATATATGCTTCCACCCCCGAAGTTTAACAGCTCGCCCCTGAAAAATGATACTTGGAATACTGGTTTCCTTTTGGGATGGCACAATTTCACCTATGTTAAACCTCCAGGGAGTACATTGCCTACCTATTTCAATAAAATCGTTCCCATGGAAACATATACATCATGCACATGTCTTTGAGACTTCTTGCCTACAAACCTATGAGGTTCCGGGATCTTTCGTCATCGTCGTCGTGACATCATCATCATCATCATCATCGTCTTCATATCCATATCCATTTTCATATCGATATTCATATCCACCAACTGTCATACCATCATCAACCATCTAATACACCTTCCAACTGTGAGGGTTGAAACTGAAAAATCGCACCAGAGTGTTCATAAGATTCCAATCTACAAGTGTCAAGGTTTTTCCGGATGTGTGCGCACTACCTAGGAATCAGACAACTTCAAGTTGACAGTTGCCATTTCTGAGCTGCAAAGAAAAAACGTCATTCCATCATCTGTGATGCCTTGGTCTTTTGTTGGCACCGGACCCAACCAGAAATTGGACAACTTCAAGGTGCCCCTGGTGAGCTGCTATGAAAAGAGGCGTGGCCCCATCATTTTCCGGCCTTGGTCTTTGCTGGCACCGGATTCCACCAGAAATCGGACAACTTCAAGGTGCCCTTTGTGAGCCGCAATGAAAAAGAAGGCGTCCTTCCATCATCTGTGGTG